>CM033471.1:187385918-187630918 GCA_019447015.1 Hymenochirus boettgeri
AATACTATGTTACTATGTACTGTTAGACAGACATATGGGTAGGGTATAAAGGTTGGACTAGATGGACGTATGTCTTTATACAACCTCCAAACTATGTACTATGTAACTGTTATACAGACATTATGGGTGGGTATAAGGTTGGACTAGATGGACGTATGTCTTTATACAACCTCCAATACTATGTTACTATGTAACTGTAATACAGGCATTATGGGGGGTATAAAGGTTGGACTAGATGGACATATGTCTTTATACAACCTCCAATACTATGTACTCTGTACTGTTAGACAGACATTATGGGTAGGGTATAAAGGTTGGACTAGATGGACGTATGTCTTTACAAACTCCAATACATGTTACTATGTAACTGTTATAGACATTATGTGGTAGGGTATAAAGGTTGGACTAGATGGACGTATGTCTTTAAAAACACCTCCAATACTATGTTACTATGTAAACTGTTAGACAGACATATGGGTAGGGTATAAAGGTTGGACTAGATGGGTATATGTCTTAAACAACCCCCAATACTATTACTATGTAACTGTTATCAGACATTATGGGTAGGGTATAAAGGTTGGACTAGATGGACGTATGTCTTTATACAACCTCCAATACGATGTTACTATGTAACTGTTATACAGACATTATGGGTAGGGTATAAAGGTTGGACTAGATGGACGTAGTTTGTCTTATTACAACCTCCAATACTATGTTACTATGTAACTGTTTATAGACATTATGGGTAGGGTATAAAGGTTGGACTAGATGGACGTTGTCTTTAAAAACCTCCAATATATAGACATCTCAAGATCCCTCAAATGCTATAATACAAGCTACATTAATGACACTCCCAGCATCCCCTCTGAATAAAACCTTATGTCTCCCAGATCCCCCCCCTGCAATCCAACTTGTGACACTCCCAGCATCCCCCTGAAATAAACCTTCTGTCTCCCAGATCCCCCCCTGCAATCCAACTTGTGACACCCAGCATCCCCCTCTGAAATACACTTTCTGTCTCCCTTACAAACACCCCCCCCTCCCCATTTGATTCCTTTTGCAATTCTATTCTATTACTTTTGCAATTGTTAAAAAAAGGATCCTTACATAAAGCTGTGTGGCTGAACCTTGTAACTTCCCCCCTCTGTCCCCTGCACTATCAGCTGTGAATAGGAATCATAGGAGACTGTGAATCACAGAGGCAGGGAGAAAAGGCTGTGGTTACATCAGGCATCACTGGGGTCAGGGTGTGGCAGAAATCATCAATATGCATGTGATGATGCACATTGACTGACAGCCTGCCCAGCACAGTAGCAGCACCACCCCAGAGCTACACAGCTTGCAGAGGCTGCTGCAAAGAAACAGAGCTGAATTTTGGGGAAAAAGGTAGGAGGGGGTTGGGGGAAGGTGAACTTTATATAGGGGAAAAAAAAAAAAGTTTTTCCATAGTGGAGATACCCTTTAAAGAAACAGAACAGAATGTTGTTCCTTTCTCCTCTGAACTGTACCTAGTGTTAGAAAGGGAAAAAACGTTTACCATTTTACAGGGGTTACCCTGTAAACAAAGGGAAATACCCACAAACCTTTTCTCTTCTCTTACGCCCAAACCTTTCATTGAATCAGTTCTGAGCTACTGAACCACATCACATGAAGTTAATGTTATACAGCCACTTGGGTTACCGTGGCAACAGGAACGGCCTGACATTAACCTGGAACCTCGCCCCCTAGGTGGGACTTCCATTCGCAATGCTCTCTGGGAATTGTAGTTTATGTACAAGTAGACGGACATATTATTTGAACGTTACGTAAGGAAACACTGGACTGCAAGTCCCTAAAGCCTGTGCCCTCGTATTGTGAGGAGTGTTGTTTTGCTTATAACGCTGCAGCTGACCGTAGCAGGCAACTGGAGGGAGGGCTGGGATCTCAGCAGCTGTAAACACCGGACTTCTTGAATGTCGGCGGTAAATGTCTACCATGGTTTGTTCTGGGATGGAGTTTGTGTTTGCCTGGGGGGGAAATGTCACCTCCACAAGCTGCGCGGGGGGTCTGTCGGATGTTGTTAGGGGAATTCCGGTATAAAGTGGAACCAGCCCCGCAGGCACCACTGCCCATCCCTGTGTATGGGGACATATCGCCAGCAGTCCCGGTAGTTCCGCCGCTGTTCCGACTTTCACACTAATCTTCCGCACCATCAATAACGGAACCTGGCCCGTATACCGATGCAGTTACTTCCGGGACATTTAACTGCCTCGTGTTAGTACTTTATTGTGGATTTTCCAGTGACCCCGAACGTAAACTGCAGATAGAATGTGTACCGACGGACCGAACTTGGCTCGGGTGTGGGATTTAGTAACACTGGGGCAATGGGAAGGGGAATAAGTGACACATCCCGCTGCTGTACAGGTAAGAGCGATCTATATACTTTTCTATATCTATGAGCTGGACTGGGTGAGAGGTTTTAGAGAGCTGTGGGTTGCAGGGATATAACTAGATGTCCTGGGGGTATAGAGAGGGATGTGGCACGTGGGTGACTCCTTGTCCCGTACAGGTAAATCACCCCCCAAACCCTAAACTGTTATAGTTTGAAATCCTGAAATATATAATTCTAACCTGAAATCCAGCACAATGTCCTGTTTCCCTGTTTCTGCTTCCTGGTTCTTCCAGTTAGCAACTGTCCGTTATGGATTGACAGTTGACTCACGCCAATGACTGAACGTTAATCCCCTGTCTGCCTCTCGCTCTGGCTCAGTACAGGTTTATAAATTGCTCAGTTTCCATAAGGCATCCAGAGCATTAGCAGGCATACAGTAATGAATTCATAGGACAAAAACTATGAAATATCAAATAATTAAGTGTGGTTATTTTATAATGGGAGCTGCAGTGGTATATATCCTTATAAAAATCACGCAGCTAAGTCACTAAGTGAACTCAGTTCTTATATCCACTAACTCCGCCCATCCAGGTTCATGCCTGGAAAATGACTCAGCATTTTTGAATTTAAAATGCGAATGGGTGTGAAGGAATCCGATACTTATGTATTGTAAGAAATAATGCGCCCCTTACAGTGTAATATAAGGACATTACGCCACCTCGGAGTTCTCTGTCCTGTATAAAAGAACTTGGCCTATGGACCTGCACTGAAATGGCAGTTGGGAACTCACAGTAACTTCCTGCCTGATGAGACGGGGCTGTTCTACAGAACTGAGCTGCTGGGGAATGGCGTGGAGATGGAGACAGCAACAAGTGAGTTCAATACATATTGGATCTGCCCGTTAAACTGCAAGTCTGCAATGTCTATCTTGGGATTGTTTTCAGTAACAGGCAACTTATTAACCCTTCCTCACGGGGTCAGTATTAGTTACTAGTAAGGGTCAGGGGCTGGCACGTGCTTGTTTACTGACTGGCTAGGTACACAATAGCCATAATGGTGAACACATATCTGGTGTTGGACCTTGGGGGCTGTCTGGGATGCTGAGGACGCGAAGACTATGTCAGGTGTATTCAGATACAGTGTCGGACCTCCTCAAGGTGCATAGACCGTCCTCCTTCCGCCGTGTCACTGGGTGTCCGCTCCCCACTCCCTCCCCCTGGTCCTCTGCCGGCGTCCAGTCTAGTACTCTGTGTCGCATCCCGTCTCCATCACTGTCGGCGTCACCAGTGTGTCACTCGGGTATTAGATAGATAGATAGATAGACAGACAGACAGATATAGATAGATAGATGATAGATAGATAGACAGATAGACAGATATAGATAGATAGATAGATAGATAGATAGATAGATGGATAGATGGATAGACAGCCAGATATAGATAGATAGATGATAGATAGATGATAGATAGATAGATAGATAGATAGATAGATAGATAGATAGATAGATAGATAGATATAGATAGATAGATAGATAGATAGATAGCACAGACAGACAGTACAGACATATAGATAGATAAGATAGAAGATAGAAGATAGATCTGACAGATAGATAGACAGACAGACAGACAGATAGATAGATAGATAGATCGATATATGACTCTAGATGATAGATCTATGATAGATAGAGCAGCCACAGACAGATATGAGATTAGATAGATAGATAGATAGATAGATAGATAGATAGATAGATAGACAGCCAGCCAGATATAGATAGATAGATGATAGATAGACAGATAGACAGACAGACAGATATAGATAGATAGATAGATGGATAGACAGCCAGATATAGATAGATAGATAGATAGATAGATAGATAGATAGATAGATAGATAGATAGATAGATAGATAGACAGATATAGATAGATAGACAGATAGACAGACAGACAGATATAGATAGATGATAGATAGACAGATAGACAGACAGACAGATATAGATAGATAGATAGATAGATAGATAGATAGATAGATAGATAGACAGACAGACAGCTAGATATAGATAGATAGATGATAGATAGATAGACAGATAGACAGACAGACAGATATAGATAGATAGATACATAGATAGACAGACAGACAGACAGATATGGATAGATAGAAAGACAGACAGACAGATATGGATAGATAGACAGATATGGATAGATAGATAGATAGATAGATAGATAGATGATGGATAGATAGATAGATAGATATAGATAGATAGATGATAGATAGAGATACATTATTTAAAATAATGTAATATAAATATATTATTATACACTATATAAATTATAACATTTTTTTCTTATATACATTGTAGTAATGTGCATGTATGCAATTAACTTTGCAGTAGATGGATGTATGTCTTTATACAACCTCCAATGCACAGTTACTATGTAACTGTTATACAGACATCATGGTTAGGGTATAAAGGTTGGACTAGATGGACGTATGTCTTTATACAACCTCCAATACTATGTTACTATGTTATACAGACATTACTATGTTATACAGACATTATGGGTAGGGTTATAAAGGTTGGAGTAGATGGTCGTATGTCTTTAAACAACCTCCAATACTATGTTACTATGTAACTGTTAGACAGACATTATGGGTAGGGTATAAAGGTTGGACTAGATGGTCATATGTCTTTAAACAACCTCCAATACTATGTTACTATGTAAATGTTAGACAGACATTATGGGTAGGGTATAAAGGTTGGACTAGATGGACGTATGTCTTTATACAACCTCCAATACTATGTTACTATGTAACTGTTATACAGGCATTATGGGGGGTATAAAGGTTGGACTAGATGGACGTATGTCTTTATACAACCTCCAATACTATGTCACTATGCTACTGTTAAACAGACATTATGGGGGGTATAAAGGTTGGACTAGATGTACGTATGTCTTTATACAACCTCCAATACTATGTTACTATGTAACTGTAATACAGGCATTATGGGGGGTATAAAGGTTGGACTAGATGGACATATGTCTTTATACAACCTCCAATACTATGTTACTATGTACTGTTTAGACCGACATTATGGGTAGGGTATAAAGGTTGGACTAGATGACGTATGTCTTTATACAACCTCCAATACTATTTTACTATGTAACTGTTATCAGCCATTATGGGGGTAGGTATAAAGGTTGGACTAGATGGACTATGTCTTTATACAACCTCCAATACTATGTTACTATGTAACTGTATACAGGCTTATGGGGGGTATAAAGGTTTGACTAGATGGACATATGTCTTTATACAACCTCCAATACTATGTTACTCTGTAACTGTTAGACAGACATTATGGGTAGGGTATAAAGGTTGGACTAGATGGACGTATGTCTTTATACAACCTCCAATACTATGTTTATGTACTGTAATACAGGCATTATGGGGGGTATAAAGGTTGGACTAGATGGACTATGTTCTTTATACAACCTCCAATACTTGTTACTCTGTAACTGTTAGACAGACCTTATGGGTAGGTTATAAAGGTTGGACTAGATGGACGATGTCTTTATACAACCTCCAATCCTATGTTACTATGTAACTGTTATATAGACATTATGGGTAGGGTATAAGGGTTGGACTAGATGGACGTATGTCTTTAACAACCTCCTACTATGTCTATGTAACTGTTAGACAGACATTATGGGTAGGGTATAAAGGTTGGACTAGTGGTCGTATATTCTTTAAACAACCTCCAATACTATGTTACTATGTAACTGTTATACAGACATTATGGGTAGGGTATAAAGGTTGGACTAGATGACGTATGTCTTTAACAACCTCCAATACTATGTTACTATGTACTGTTATACAGACATATGGGTAGGGTATAAAGGTTGGACTAGATGGACGTATGTTCTTTATACAACCCTCCAATACTATGTTACTAATGTAACTGTTATATAGACATTATGGGTAGGGTATAAAGGTTGGACTAATGGACGTTTTGTCTTTATAAAACCTCCAATATATAGCATCTCCAAGATCCCTCTGCAATACAGCTAATGACACTCCCAGCATCCCCTCTGAAATAAACCTTATGTCTCCCAATCCCCCCCCTGCAATCCAACTTGTGACACTCCCAGCATCCCCTCTGAAATAAACCTTCTGTCTCCCAGATCCCCCCCTGCAATCCACTTGTGACACTCCAGCATCCCTCTGAAATACACTTTCTGTCTCCCTTACAAACACCCCCCCCCCCTCCCCATTTGATTCCTTTTGCAATCTATTCTATTACTTTTGCAATTGTTAAAAAAGGATCCTTACATAAAGCTGTGTGGCTGAACCTTGTAACTTCCCCCCTCTGTCTCTCCCTGCACTATCAGCTGTAATAGGAATCATAGAGAGACTGTGAATCACAGAGGCAGGGAGAAAAGGCTGTGTTTACATCAGGCATCACTGGGGTCAAGTGGGTGTGGCAGAAATCATCATATGCATGTGTGATGCACATTGACTGACGGCCTGCCCAGCACAGTACAGCACACACCCCAGGAGCTACACACTTGCAGAGGCTGCTGCAAAGAAACAGAGCTGAATTTTGGGGAAAAAGGGATGAGGGTTGGGGGAAGGTGAACTTTCATATAGGGGAAAAAAAAAATTTTTTTCATCAGTGGAGATACCCTTTAAAGAAACAGAACGAATGTTGTTCCTTTCTCCTCTCTGAACTGTACCTAGTGTTAGAAAGGGAAAAAACGTTTACCATTTTACAGGGGTTCCCCTGTAACAAAGGGAAATACCCACATACCTTTTCTCTTCTCTACGCCCAAACCTTTCATGAATCAGTTCTGAGCTACTGAACCACATCACATGAAGTTAATGTTATACAGCCACTTGGGTTACCGTGGCAACAGGAACGGCCTGACATTAACCTTAACCTCGCCCCCTAGGTGGGGACTTCCATTCGCAATGCTCTCTGGGAATTGTAGTTTATGTACAAGTAGACGGACATATTATTTGAACGTTACGTAAGGAACACTGGACTGCAAGTCCCTAAAGCCGTGCCCTCGTATTGTGAGGAGTGTTGTTTTGCTTATACGCTGCAGCTGACAGTAGCAGGCACTGGAGGGAGGCTGGGATCTCACAGCTGTAAACACACCGAGACTTCTTGAATGTCGGCGGTAAATGTCTACCATGGTTGTTCTGGGACTGGAGTTTGTGGTTTGCCTGGGGGGGAAATGTCACCTCCACAGCTGCGCGGGGGGTTCGCTGTGTTCATTTCTACAGTACCAGCTTGCGTCAGGGGGTTACATAATTCATTTCTACAGTACCAGCTTGGTCAGGGGGTGTACATATATATATATATATATATATATATATATATATATATATATATAAACAAAAGAGCAAGCGGAGCACTCCTACCCTGAGGACGGCCCCGTGGATACGGGCTGAAACGCGTAGGGAGCAATATATGAATTATGTATAAATTGCAACAATGCAAAAGTGCAACAAGCCTTGAACACATTAGTAATTAGATCCCTGTCCCGAAGAGCTTACAACTAAGTGGGATGGACAGCATACAGATACAAGTGGGGGGGTACAAAGTGCTAAAGGGCTACATCATTTGTTCTGCTGATCCTCAGAAAGTGGATAACAGTCTAGATTTGAAATTATTAATGGATGTCACCAGCGAAGTGAGGAGGGAGAGGTTCCAAAGGTAGGGAGTAGCAAAGAGAATGGTTTAAGGTGGGAGGCAGCAGTGTTAAGGTGGCCATACATCTAAAAGATTTTACTTACCCGACCGAGCGCTCACGCGATTCAACTGGTAATTACCATAGTGTCAATAGAGATGGAGAAGGTGGACTAGGTCCCAGTTTAGGGGGGGAATTACTAATTCCATTTTAGGTGGCGGTGCGCCATCCAGGCAGGGCCGCATCTGTAATGAGGCTCACGAGTCATGTGACTCAGGGCGGCATCCTGCAAAGGCGGAAAATTAGAGCCCCCCCCAAAATTTTTCATTTGTACATAACCGCTCGCTAGCGGTTAAGGCAGTGCCGCGCATGCGCGACCGGCGCAAGAAGGCCTGCTTATCTTTGTGGGGAGGGAGAAGGAAGTGCACCTGGGAGTGACACTGCTGGCGGTGCGACGCATGCGACGCGAGCCGCGAGGCTAGGGACTGGTGACTGTGGCTGATGATAGGCTGCGGCACTGGTCTGGCAGTTGCAGCGCGCTCCCCGACCGGCGTCAAGTAACATTGAGGACTCACAGTTACAGCCTGGTCATCATGAGGTCATTCCGGAGTCCGGACTTCCTTTGCTGTGTGGAGGGAATTCGGAGTGGTCAGCAGGCCAGCCCAGCACTGCACTGTCTGTCACTGTGATGTCACTGTGAGAAGATCAGAAGATCAGACAGTGCACGGTTCGACAGACCAAGTTGGAGGCACCGGGCAGTCGCACACACCCCACAGACATGAGTTAGCTGTCTTCTGCCTGCAAGGCTGCAACTGTAAGTAATGACTGTCTCTCATCTCTTAAAATAAATAAATAACTAATATATGCACATCACAGACAGCCAGGACAGGTCCTAAGCTTGGGGGGGTGGTGATGGGGGGGGGGGGGGTGTCTCCCTCCATGGGGACTGGCCTGGGTCCACTGTAGAATGGTCTGTGACTGTCTATGATGTGTGTCACACAGCTCAAAGCAGGACATCCAGCCTGGGGGGGACTAGGCCGTTAGGGGGCTGACAGTCAGTCGCTGACTGGATTCAGTGGCCTCAGCCCAGCCCTCATGGCCTGCAATGTAACCTACCTGCTGGATTCTTTATCATGGGGGGGGGGGCTGGATTCATTGGCCTAACCTCCCTGTCCCTGTTGACTGGGGTCTTGTCATGGTGGGGGGCTGGCCTGGCTAGATTAAGTGGCCTGTAAACAACTGTAAAATGTTAGCCACGCCCCCGACAAAGCCACGCCCCTTTAATTTGGCGACCGCAATGCGATCGAAGGCAGCATTCTAAAGTTTGCCTCGGCAGCAAAAACCCTAGAAGTGCCCCTGCATCCAGGAAGAGATGAGAGAGCAGAGATTTAGAGATTTGGGATTGGGTTAGCACGGGGGACAAGTAAATTTGGGTATCATCAGCAATTAGTGATACTTAAAACCAAAAAGAACTGATTATTTCTCCCAGAGAGATAGTGTAGAGGGAAAACAGCAAGGTCCTAAAACTGAGCCCTGAGGGCCCCCAGCCTAAGCGGAACAGGAGAGGAGTCTTATTGGCAAAAGACACAGAGAAAGATCTGTTCGAGAGATAAGAAGACAACCACGTCGCGGCTTGATTTCGGATGCCCAGAGAATATAGAACCTGCATGAGAAGAGAGGTGGTCCACAGTATCAAGGCAGCCAAACTGTCCTTTGGCTTTGGCACTTGTAGGTCATTTGAGACTTTGCAGAGGACCATTCCAGTTGAAATGCCTAGTCAGAATCCTGTTCGTATGGGTCTAATAAGTTTTAGCATGGAGGCATTGTAATGCGTCTAGAGACAAGACGTTCAGGAGTTGTTGTGCAAATGGTTAAAAGGGAGACAGGGCGGTATTTTTGAGAGACAGGTAGAGTCAGAGAGGGTTTTTAGAAGAGGTTTGACATACGCACATTTAAAGGCAGCAGGAAAAATCCCAGAGGTCAGGGAGAATTAAAAATGTGAGAAAGAGTGGGGGAAAGGATTTAGCACAGTTTCTGAGTAGGAAGGAGGGCATGGGATCAAGGGTACACATTGTAAGCAGCGAGTACAACAGGAGGTTGAAGACTTCAGAATGGGTGAAAAATTCCAGAACGGCAGGCGGTGCGGCAGGCAAAAGAAGGCGAGAGTGTCCTGGGGTGTGGGGATTAGATTACGGATATCATCTATTTTATTTCTAAAGTAGTCTACAAAATCCTGAGGAGGGTTAACACGAATGAAGAGTGTCCGTAGAGGAGGGCTGCAAGAGAGTGTTAAATAGTGAAATAGACAACGTGGGTTATTTTTGTTATTGATTATAAGTGTGCTAAAGTTAGTGTTTAGCTGATGAAAGAGCCGAATTAAGACACGACAACATAACTTGAATGGTTAAAATCCGCCTGACTACTTGACTTTTTCCACAAGCCGCTCTCTGCACGAGTACAAGTGGCGTAGGAACTTGGTATCTGAATTGAGCCAAGGACAGGGATTAGCAGGGTGACGTTTGTGAGTTTGCAGGAGGGCAAAGGATCAATAGTAGTGGATAAGATAGTTATACAAATGTATTAGGGAATCTGGCTTAGAGTCGGACATGAGGGCAGCGAGGCTAGAACTGAGAGAGGGAGATAGAGCCGGATGGTCTATTGCTCGGTGTTGTGAACAAGGACAGTAGATGGAGTGTCAGAGGAGAGGGGAGAGTAGGTGGTAGAGCAAGTAATTAGACTGTGATCTGAGAGTGGTAAGGAGTTACTAGCAAACTTGTCCACACGCTATACTCTGGTCCCTGCACTGACGTGTCCGTGCGGTCCCCCCACTGCGTGTATCCGTGCAGCCCACGCACTGCACCTATCCAATATTTTCATCAGAAAAATCGCCGGGAGGGTGTCTGTCGTTGTATGGCGCAAAAGGGCCATCGGATGCTGCAGTATATCCGGCCGATGATGCAGTTGCCTAGGGACTGCACATCCAATTTTTGCCCGCATGTACCTCAGTCTAATCATCGGTGATCATCCAAACTGATTTACATCCCTATGGCAACTGAGGGTTTATCAAATGGCTGTCTGTCTGCCAGTAATATTTCATCCTTATCAACCTGTGTGTACCAGGCCTTACATTTTACAAGTTACCAGTGATCTGAATTTCTATATACGGCAATCAAAAAATTATAAGCAAAATCAAGGGACACAGACTTGACCTTATTTCCGAGCTGTGAAATGTGATCACTCAACAGTTAATATGGCAGTGAAATGAAGATCCAGTATCCCAGTTTGTTGTGCCTTAGGTGACTTGTGGCAGTAAAGCTAAATGTATTTGCAAAAAATTTAATTTTACTTAACCTCATAGCACTGAACTTAAATGGAAAATGTGCTCCTTTACTTTCCTCACAGTTTTTCTTCTTATAATTGCGTAAGCTTACTTGTTCAGATAACTTTAGGTTCCTTCCCGTCAATCTATTAATTAAAACCCTGCTTCTGTATATGTATAATGGATGTCATGTAAAACTGCGTGACTTTCGTTTGTACGTACACAACTGCTGCAGAACTTATGAAACATCTTGATTACTTTCATTCAGGATTGTCAGAACTCTTAAAGGGCATGTCCACCCCCAAAACTATAATCCACCACAACTACTGGCCCCACCATGTAGTGTAGTTTAATCCTTACCTCACATCCCAGCTCCATAGGGTTCTCCTGTAACCCCCCCAAGTCCCAAACTAACCACCAGGAGGATAGCAGGGCTCTGCTGCTATCTTGCCTCCGGTAGATTTTGCCATGCGTACTGCAGCCCTCCTCCCTCCCCCTCCCTCCCGTTCTACTATCCTCCCCCTAGCTTTAAACCCCCTTACATGCTGCTCCCCATGTCCCCCAGCCCCAACCGCATACATTTTTTTTTTCAAAAAGCTCCCCAAACTCTTACTTACCTCTCCGCTTTCCTCCGCTGCACTGAATGACCGGCAGCCACGTCCGTATTGGCTGCCGCTCAGCCCAATCACAGACGCAACTGCCGGTCCCGCCCCTCTGCTTGCATTCTCGCAAGCAGAGGGCCGGCAGTGCGGCGGAGGAAACGAGGGGAGGTAAGTAAGAGTTTGGGGGGCTTTCTAAAAAAAAATTTATGCGGTT
This sequence comes from Hymenochirus boettgeri, assembly GCA_019447015.1. Lineage (NCBI taxonomy): Eukaryota > Metazoa > Chordata > Amphibia > Anura > Pipidae > Hymenochirus > Hymenochirus boettgeri. The sequence goes on from CM033471.1 coordinate 187,398,115, forward strand.
GGGGCTGGGGGACATGGGGGGAGCAGCATTGTTAAAAATTTGTTTTACAGGTGGACATACCCTTTAAATATTTAAATATTACAGTAGGAGAACCTATCTCACCTCTTTAAAAATGTAAACGTAGTTTTACTAGGAGCTTAAACAGTTGCCAACATAATAAGTATAACCTTTATACGTCACCACAAGGAAATAGATTAGATAAATGAAGCTTAAAAATATGTTAGTGTTAAAACAATACAACTGGATAGCATATCACCACTTGTGACGGGGGTCTTTCAATGTTAATATAAAGGATAAATCTTTAAAAAAACTTTAAAAAACTACCCTATAAAAGTGTTAAAGGACAGGACAATAGTAATTGTTCCTTATTTATTGGTGTTATATTCAATGTAAAGTGAAGAGGAGGTTTCTTTTACATGGTTGATCTTTCTAGTCATGGACTCATGGATTTTGTTGGAGCTTTTTTTGTAAAAGAGAACAAGGAGCAAGATAGAATTCTTTATCTGTGATTCCATTGTTTGCAGTAATGTTATAGAATTAAATAGCAAAAAGGAGAATGTCAGCCAATAGGAATAAGCCTGCATAGGGCTGTTAGGGTCACAGATTGACCTAAGAAACCTATGTCAGGCATAGTTTAAAGAGATGCACTTTCCCCTTTGTGAAATCCCATCACTCTGCTTCAGATATGCAGACCAAACAGTTTGCCCTTATGCCCTCGAACAGCTGCGATAGTGGTAAGCAATGTGACCCGTGCATTTATGTTTTCACTGGTAGGTTTTCTGTTGTAGTACCAGATTTAGAGTTGAAAAACTGTTTTTTCCCAGTAGATGAATCCAACATAGCAACATAATAGTGGAGGTTGAATAAAGATATATGTCTATCTAGTCCAACTTTTATAGCCTACCTGAACCCTAATCCATTTATCCAGAAGAGGGGATAAAAACAGCTAAAAATAGAGGGGGTGGGATTCCTTTCCTGACTCAAATGGCAATCAGAAAGGATCCCTAGATCAACCAGGACTATACCGTATGAATTAAAGGACAATTATATCCTAAATCTTCCCCCTCCTTCTTACAAGTACCAGGTTGAAGACCTGAATCGCTAAGTCACTCACCCTGGTTACACTTTGTAAGTCAAGTAATACTTACCCAGTTTCCTTCATTTCCCTCCCATGTAGGTTCACTTCCTGGACCAATGGAGGCGCTATGTTAGAAGTACGTCTTCCCATTGGCCGGACAGTGAAGATTGGCAAATGGAAAGGATCCCTGGATCAACCAGAATAAATGTATTAAAGACAATTAAAGTCCTAAAATCTCCCCCCTGCCCCTTCAATACTGTCAGACAGACCAATGCGAAGACGTGCTATGCAACAAGCTCGTCTTCCATTGGCTGGACAGTCTGGGAGCAGAGCTACACAGGGCAAACGAAGGAACCTTAGGTAATGATTACTTGACTTAGAAAGTGTACTGGGTGAGGACATAAGGTAGTGAGAGAGGAAAGGATAAGGGAAGGTGAGTATAATTGTCCTTTAGGGCACGGCCACACTGCAACGCAATCGCACACGGAATTGCATGCGATTTCATGTGCGATTTCATGCGTTTGCTTCATTAGGTATAGGAAACACGCATGCGATTGTGATTAAAAATGCGGAACGCAAATCGCAAGAGCAATCGCATCGCACCCGAAAACGCAATAGTGTGGCCTAGCCCATTAATACCAGTAACTACCAGATTTAATATGGCCATTAATATATTTGTTCAAAGCGATCATATCCCAAGCAATTGCCGGTTCTTGATTATCTATCTGCCTACATAGTCGATCCCCTCCATTCCCTTTTTACTTTAGTTGCCCTTCTCTGAACTCTTCATTTCCAAGATGTCCCTTTTGTATATGGATTCCAACTGCACCGCTTATTCCAAATAAGAACCTTACCAGTGCCCTGTTTAGAGGGAGAATTTATCTCTTGCGATTCTCATGAGGTAACGAATTGAGAAACACAGTCGGAAGCATGTAAAGTTGGCCACACACATGCAATTTCATCGCAATGTGCCGACATCACATTGGTATCTATCGGAAACCATGCATTGGGAACCACACCAAACCTGACTGATCTCTGATGGGATTTCACCTTAAGAGTATCTCCACCGCTCATACAACCTTTTTCTGTAGTGTAGTGGACCAATCCACTCCCACCCCCAACCGCCATATTTGCAGCAAAGGGTCCACTACACTAAGAAAAAGGATTTAATGCTAAGGTACAGGGCAGAAAACAGGGATCGAGGGGGGGGGGTTGTCTCCAGTGAGCAAGTCAGAAACCTCTCAGGAAAGGTCAGAGGCGGAAACCTTTTCACTCACTGCCAGGCTCCTACTCTTCAGTTTCTGGGACTTTGGACAGCACTTGCAGGAGAACCATTTGGGACATAGAGTAAGGTAAGGATTTAAACACTGCACAGTGGGGGCCAGTAGTGGAAATCTTAGTTTTGGGGGTGGACTGCCCTTTAAGAATCATGCCAGTGTGACCCTTAGTGAACAATTCATTAACTGCATAATTTGGGGCATGTCCACCCCATAGATTAAACTACACTTAACGCATTTCTTACCAACATAAGTGTGTTCATAACATTTATTGCTGCTGCCCTAAAAGATGCGCATTTTGGTAGTACTTAAGTAACTCTGTCCAGTAAGGGATGCTGGGAGGTGTTGTTCATCCATCAATAATGTTCCTAAACATGTTATTGAATGGTCTGGACCAAATTCCAATAAAACTTTTTAATAATCAAAAAAAAACAATAAACACCAACCAGATTTTTGAATACCCTCTTCATTTCCTTTAATAAGGTACACGGATAAGAATGCAGTAAGATCAGGTTTACTTCATTCCCCTCTGCTGCTCTGTACTATCTTGTTTCTATAAATGAATACATTTTGAATGGGGAATGTTGGAGGGTATGTAAACTACCGCAATGGTATTTATGGGGATCGTAAATCTACATTTCGTAGATCTCCGATCTGTTTAACAATGTAAATTTACGATAACGTCGTTCAAAGGCTTTATAAATATGGTCCTTATTTCTGATAAGTAAGTATACATGCATAATAAGGAGTTTAATATTTATCATCTTTTTATCATGCAGGCAATGTATGGTGAGGTGATAATGTTAAAAATAGCAAATTGTGTTTATATGGCTTTGTTCACACTAGGGAGCAAAAGGCTCATTGCCCAATGAATGCTGTTTGTAGCCTTCACATTTGGGCATTGTGATATCTAGGCTGAACCAAGACTTGGTATTTTTCTCTTTTTGGTGATCTAATAGATCAGAATAAACTTGATCTATTGACATGTTAATAACATGAATTGTTTGTGTGTTTTACTAACCAAATGCTGATGCAGTCAGTGGCACAAATAAATATAGTAAATATTTGCTATACAAATACAGGGAGATTCAATAAAAGTTTTTATTGTTAAAAAATGTGCTAATTTGCCCCAACCAATCAGATCTTAAGGTTCATACACACGTGTGATCGCGACGCACCGTGTATACAACATGTTCGTTTCGGCCAATAGTCGGCCTGTGTATGGCCCCTTTATTGGCCGAAGAGGGCAATCATTTGGAGATCCGCGCCGGTCGGTCGGGCAACGATTCCCGATCCCCGACCGAATGGCCGTTTCGGGCGATAAACGGCCCATACACAGGCCGATTATCGGCTGAACGAACGTGCTATCGCATATGTGTAACGAACCTTTAGTTAACATTTGAAAGCTAACATCTGATTGGATGGGGCAAATTAGCACCATTGTTAACAATAAGGACTGTTATTGAATCTCCTGATAGTTTGCTATATGCATGCACATTGCTACCTAAGACAACAAAATAGAGTCATTGTGCTAAACATACACACTTTTGAGTCTTGCCGCATTAACCCCTTTGCGGCAATGTACTTGGGGTTAACACGTCTTTTGGACTAAAATAACTATGGCTGCGTTGGTGTAGAAAAAGGATTGTGCAACCACCACAACCAAGTTTTGAGACAAATCATTGTGAAGGTATGGAATGGGTTCGCCCTATTCGCAATGTATAGAGAGCTGATACCGTATATTGCCTAATGGGGGCAAAGGAAGTGATAGGGGGCTTTCTATACATGACTCCATTCATTTTCATGCTAAAAACAATCTGCTTTAATCACCACAGAAATATCACCGGTCAAATAAGAAGCTTTCTGGTGTGTATAGTTATTTTCTACAAAATGTCATCCTATTACTGTGCCTTGCTCTTCCAGAGACATATGTAAACACTTTGTGAACAGTCAGTAACAGGCGACTGACATGTGTGTGCTTTCGCCTGTAACAAAAAACAACAAAGAAAGGCAGGGTATTAGTTACCTTGATCCCATGTACCATTCATCTATGTGATTTATTGTGTTGGAGGCGATGTGTCACACAGAGACCAGTGGGGATTATATCAATGGAGGTCAGGATGCTGTCTGTGCTGAGAGCTTTTCTCTTGAACAGAAATCATAAAACTCATTCATACTGATGGTGTGTTTACCAATGTATAATATTTATGCCCTTGTGGAGCCACTGTTGAATTTGGATTCTAACCCAGTTTTAAAAAAGGCACTCTTTGTTTCTGGTTTTAACATTTTCTATTTTGTAAATGTAAATGAGTAACTTTCTATCTGACACTATTAGGCTTTTAGGCAACAATTAAACAGTCTGTTTCTTCTTTGTTATTTTTATGCATTGTGTTTCTATACCTATTCATAATGGTGACTACATATGTTCCAACATGTAATCAGAACTAGCTATATAGGACCAACCGGTCCCCATTACATTGTTAGCATGGAGATTGCAAAATATGATCTGAAATGCTCTAAAAGGCATGTCCAGCCTCCAAATCAAAAATGGCAACATTGTAGGGCCCCCCAACCCTAAATATCATATTAAACAAAGGTGTGCGAGTACATTTCTGGCACGATTTTATATGGTGTTTAGGTTTGTCATGTGGGCATTTTTTTTTTTTTTTTTTTAAAAGCATGATGGCGTGCGGATGGAGGGAGGTATAAAGGGGAGAGCTCCCAATGCATGCCCAGAATCCTCAAGATGACAGGGAAGGGGCAGATAACTTATTGCACATGAGAGAGGCTCCTACTCTTAGTTTCCTGAACTTTCAGAAGGCACTGCAGGACACCATATGGAGCAGAGTAGGTAAGGATTTTTTTAACACTTACACAGTGGGGCAGATTTTTTTAGTTTGGGGGTGGACATACCCTTTAAATTATAGGTTCACAATACAGAAAGTAAACCTATCTCTTTTTTTATTAATTGAAGAATGGGAGGTAAAGCAGTAATGTCTTACCTCCTTTTCTTCAATTAATCTAACTGGACCGGGATGGGAGATGTTAAACATATGCGTGAGAGTGTCCCTCGCTGACAAGTCCCGATTGCTTCTGGCATACTATACTAAAGCCTGCATGCAAGCAATCTTCTACTGTCATCTAGGAATGAGATATTTCTGGGCAGAGATAAAATACATTTAAAATATTCAAATAAAAAAGTTTTTCCTTTATTGTCAATTAACATTGAAATTAATTCTCAAACGCTTGGGACTATGTTTCCTTTAGCTGTTGTAACTTTCTTCTCCTATCATCTATTCATTGCCTGTGTCTGTCCAGGGGTGTACTATCATGAGGTATCCAGAGGCTGTTTGCCTCAGCAGTAGATTCATGATATAGACTGCGCTCCTTAGGGATGGAGACGAGACGGCAGTTGCCAATTTCAGTCGTATTGGCTGCCCATGCAAACAATGAACAAGATTGACCCATAGTGGTTGTAAAGTAGGTAGGGTTACAAGATTAGGTACTTGCCCTATATCTCTGTGGTGTGTCATATTTATGGATTAAAATGACACATATCTTCTAAGCTCATGTTTTTTTTATTTGTGGTAACCAGCATGCTACTTTTGGTACCAAATCTGCAGGAAAGCCCAGGGAACTAGCCTGGCAGATGAAAATGTGTTTACTGTCGCTCTTCAATAAATTTTTAGTGGTAGATAAAATCAATTCTACCTCCCTGCTCAGGTACTTTTGATTTTTATAAAGCAAGTTCTGGCAAGCAGGGAGCCGGATCAGAGTCCCGCAGAGCGAGGAGCTATAAGTACAGTTCTGAATCTAATTTAGTAAACTGTTATAGCGGTTGGTGGTGGGCAGGGGTAGCCTACAGCATAAAAAGTTTTTTTTTACATGGTGGACATGCCCATTAGTTATTCTTAACTGTAGATAATACTTACAATAATCATCTCCCTTCCCCAGCTAATTTAAATTTTTTACAGTGTAGTTGTCCTTTAATGTTCTCTGTTTTATACCTTGATTGCACAGTCGATTGGGTTACTTTGGCAAAACCTGTCACACGTGCCGTAATCAGGGCCCATACACAGGCTGATTATTGTCCGAAACGAATGTTGGGACCCGCGATCACACTTGTGTACAAGGCTTTAGAGTGACTTTAAAGCATTTTTTTTAGCATTATACCTCTCCCTGAAATATGCATTAAGATCATAATTTAAATGATGGGTATTTACCACAAAAAGTAAGTAAATTGGACCACATATTGCAATTCATAATATAATTATGTGCTCAAATTAACTGCATTGAAATCCGAGTTTATAGATATATTTCCCTAAATGTCTACATTTCAGTGAGAACTTTTGTTCTGGACTGTAAATCATGTTAATGTTTCAAAATTTTTCAAACTAGAATAGTTATATGATCTGGGCAGCCAGTGTGTGTGAGCATGCTTACAATACATTCAGGGAGATTCAATAAAGTTCTTTTGTTAAAAATGGTGCTAATTTTGGCCCACCAATCAGATGTTAGCTTTTAATGTTACTAAGATCTGGGGCAGTTAGGGACACTCACGCGACACATGAAGGACACTTCTACCGATAATCCTTCCTATATGGGCACTTTATCGGCCAAGTCGGCCCCTCGTTCAGTGATTTGCCCAGTGGATCAGGCAACGACCGCCAAACGAACGGGCTTTTCGGCGCTAAAGTGCCCATACATGGCCGATATAGCTGAAACATTTGTTCGTACACATCATGCATCGCGGTTGGGACCTGCGATCGCACGTGTGTATGAACCTACTTTCTAGCTACATCTCTAATTACTGTGCCTGAAGGGTGAAAAAGTTTGTAATTCATTAACCCCCAAATGAATGGCATGTCAACCCCAGACTAAAATGTATACTTACTTCTCCCACCCATAGGCGGATTTTGCATACGGCTTAGGAAGGCTTAACCTCCCAAGTGAAATATGCCCCAAAAAAAAAGCTAGAAAAAAAAAAGTAGTGTACCTTTAAAGATGTATGTTTTCTGATGCATTTCCGGAGAGAGTGGGGGGCGGGTAGTGGGCGTGGCTGGTGTCAGCATAGCTCCCAACATTACCTTGTACTGGCGCCCTTTCGCTCCTGGATTTATCTGGCCACCTTGGCAGTGTCAGTAGTGTCAGCAGTCATAAGTTTTTTCAGTAACCGGAAGCTTCGGGTTTTCTTTTTTAACAAAAACTTAATTGAGCCTGGGACTTCCTGCCAGGCAAGGGAAATCAGAACACAGAGCTCCGCCCCCTCCTGCCTCAGAGCTTCCCTGGATGTCTGGAGCCTTTCCTCAGCAAGCAGCAAGAAGAAAAGTAACTGTAAGTTATGTGTACACACATTTCTGTGTGCCAAGCATATTGCCCATTTCTGTGTGCCAAGCATATGCCCATTTCTTCTGTGTGCCAAGCATATGCCATTTCTGTGTGCCAAGCATAATGCCCATTTCTGTATGCCAAGCAATTTTCCATTTCTGTGTGTCAAGCATGTTGCCATTTCTCTGGCCAGCAGTTGCCCATTTCTCTGTGCCAAGCATATTGCCCTATTTCTCTGTGCCAAGCATATTGCCCATTTGTGTGCTAAGCATATTGCCCATTTCTCTGTCCAAGAATATTGACCATTCCTCCGTGCTAGTATATTGCCCATTTCTGTGTGCCGAGCATATATGCCCATTTCTGTGTGCGAGTATATTGCCCATCTCTCTGTGCCATGCATATTGCCCATTTCTGTGTGCCAAGCATTTTGACCATTTTTATATGCCAAGCATATTGCCCATATTCTCGTGGCCAAGCATATTGCCCTTTCTGTGTGCCAAGCATATGCCATGCTGTGTCCCAAGCATATTGCCCATTTCTGTGCCAAGCATATTGCCCATTTCTCTGTGCCAAGCATATTATTGCCCATTTCTGTGCCAAGCATATTATTGCCCAGTTTCCCAAGCACATTGCCCATTTCTGTCCAAGCATATATTGCCCATTCTGTGCCAAGCATATTATTGCCCATTTCTCTGTGCCAAGCATTTGCCCATTTCTGTATGCCTAGCATTTGGCCATTTCTGTGTGCCAAGCATTTTGTTAAAATATAAAAATTTTAACTATCACTTTATGTTGTGTAAAATGCAAAGTGGATATGGCTTGGGGGGCATGAAAGGGCTTTGCCCCACTGACTATACAGCTTGTAATCGGTTTCAGCCGTTCAGGAGTAATTTACCAAAGAAGCCTGAATATTTTCAGCAACTCTGAGAACTGAGAAATAAGTTACGTCAATTCAACAGTGCTCTTTTTCTGTTCCCCCGCATGACTGTTTGTTGTATGGAGTCTGCAAAGGAAGTCACTTCTCACTTCATTACAATAAGCTTAATGCTTAGATCCCGCCCTCTTAAAAAAGTCAACCAATCACAACAAACAGTACAATTTATGGAACTATAGCCGAAACTGCAACGCTGCAGCTGCATTTTGATGGTCTTGTATCACGCTGTAAACTCTATTTTTGATTTCTATACTGTCAGGATCGGCCTTCCTAAAGTGGTTACATCAAGAGAAGATAATTTCTGATTATGATTATTTAATATTAGTTTCTATAGTTTAAAGAAGCCTTTCTTGTAATGGTTTTATGATTCTACTAATCTAACTTAGAATATAGCTTTAGCTATCCCGATCGTCCGGTATGGCTTTCTTTGATTGGCTGGCTCGTAAATGATGACACGCGAGAAGGGGGCAGGACTGTTTATAGAAAAATTGACGCGCAGGGTCAGGGAACATAGTGGGTATGTGCCAGGGGCCCGAAAAAGGCAGGCTTACAGCGGCCTGCAAGTAACGGGTGATTATCTATAATGTAGAACAATTTCAGGAATTCTACTTTGGAGGATCAGGTTTGTTTGATTAAACAAAATATCCCAAAAAATGTTTTGAGGTGGACACCCCTTTAAAGGGTATGTCAATCATTATTTTAAACTTTAAAAAACAATGCAAAGGACTGTGGATCCATCGGGGAATACATTGTAGTCGGAGGCTTCAGCAGTGCTGGAGCAATACGCGGTAATTTGTTTTTGCCTCCTGTAAGTTTTACTGAAGGACAGGAGGTAAGACATATTGTATTTACCTCCTGTCCTTCAGTTAAACTGGAAACATAAAAGTTTAAAACCACAGTGGACATAGCCTTTAACAATGTAACATTCTATGTACCAGTCTGTGGGCACCAGGTGGAGGTAGAACAACAGACTGCAATGAGCAGGCAGAAGGGGATTCCAGGCAATCTCCATTTATACCCCCCTAGTACACTAGACAGATACGTATCTATCTAATGTCTAAACACTACTGCATTTTCCTGGCAGCAATTCTTACCTTCTGACATTACTGTTTCATTCGCGCCTGGCCCAGGCAGTTCTTCGAACATTGTGCGATTGTTGGGGAAACTGTCACAGGACATCTGAAGGTAAAGTATAGTGAAATGGGCACCTTAACTTCAACTAAATATTACAAGTTGGGGAAATAGGTAAGTGTGACTTCTCAACCTAAATTGAAATAAGTTGTCAAAGGTGTAAAACTTCTAAAGCACTTTAACACTTTAATGACACAACCAAAAACTAAAATACTATCTCCCAGCTCCTAACAATCTATACAGAGTAAAGGTATTAGTTAATTTTCAGGTATCCATTAAATTTGTGTTTGTCCATTAAATTTAGGGTCCCTGGGGTTTTTATTGTTTATTGCTTAGTTTGAAGGACATTATACTCACACCACATCAACCCCTGGGTTCACTGGCAATCCAAGAATTCCTGCGTTACCCTAGCTGGGCGAACATGTGGTTCTCTGGATTGCCAGTAAACCCAGAGTTAAGGACCTATCAATTGTGGTCCTCATCGTGGGTACTCTCAACAGTGGAGAGGGGCACCAGATTTTGTGGTTCTTTAATGTAAAAATGATGACCAGATACATACAGTAAGTGGACCCTACAGATACATACAGTAAGTGGAAGGGTAGAATGTTCTCGAGTAAATATAAGGAATGAACCATATACTATTTACGTTCTATGGCAGCTCCCACAGCAGTTGAAGACTGACCATTCCCGGTGGGTAAGGCAGAGCTGTGGTTGTAATCTACAAACAGAATGAAGGTAAAGCCACATGGCAGCCACAGGATACTTAGTAATGGGACAGGAAAGGAACGAGAGGGATATTGCATGGTCCAATGGCGGAACGGGGGGAAGGACAGAGATACTAAGAACTCAACCAACCTTTGACCCCGTTGCCCTGCTCTGGGACACACAGCACATACCTCAGCCCTGCCCCCTCCCTCTTCGCTACACAAGAGGATGCACAATGTAGTCCCGGCCACGGCAAGGCTTCCCTGTCCCACTGTCCACCCCCCACATCACTCTCTCCGCACTCTCCTACCTCTTTACTGACTGGTGTGCTTGCGCAGAAGCTCTAAGAAAAAAAAGTCCCCAAAGCGCTTGGATTAACCTATTGCGAGTCAAAGCAGCACAGAGCCGTGAGGGTCTGGACTATAGTGATGCCAAGAGGGAGCTAATCAATGGCGACTTATACGGGGCGACTTCCCTATGGGCTATGGTACTGGGTAATGACATGGAACTGGGTGGCACTGCCCGGTCTCCCAGGTGAGTGACTATACCAGGGGAATGAAAGTTTATTCACTAGACAGTGGGGGTGGAAGGGACCGGGGTCAGTGTATGGGATTCGGGCTTGGGAAGCCATGAACTCCCCTCTCCTTCCCTCTGCTATAGACAGACCCCAGTACCCCGTGTTACTGTGTGTGTTATTGTCATTGCGATGTGCGCACCTTAGCCCGGGGCCAGTGACAGTAGGAACGTTCAGTCCGCGCTCTGTGCAACCTTAGCACTGGGGAGGAAGGGGTATTGCAGCCTACAACTCCCAGCAACCCCGATTAACCTGGACACGGCATGGGGTGGAAATGTTTATCTTCCCCCTGATCATTATGTTTAGGTGCTAATGACTGAGTGTGTGATGTGATTTGGCTTTTACTAAGGTGATGTACATTCTATCAGATTGCAAGCTCCTTTGACAAGGACCTCATCCCTCATGTTTAAAGCACAGCTCCAATTTTGGAAATCAATTTTTAATTATGTGTATGTATTTCTCTATATATTTTAATTAATGTATGCATCTTATTTATGTTTTGCATTAATTGCACTTACACACTATTTGTATCCTCAGTATTGTTAAAATATACAGGATTCCCTATCACTCTATCTGTGAGTGCACTATGTCAATAAACACACACACTTCTCATTCCCAGATTATGTAACAATAATAATACAAAAAGTGTTTGACCTGTCTAAATACAATTTTGCGCAAGAGGTACGGGCAAATGTGGTTATGTGCTGACTATGACAATATTTCATAAACAACTAATATAACTTTTTTTTTTGCTTTTAAACATTAACGTATAAAAAAAATATATACTTTTTTTTTTATTGGCGAGTTCTTATTTGAGATTGTTCGATTGTTCAGCTAATATTACCTGTAAAATTCAGTAATGAAACAAATCCAGGATTTTTTGCAATGCTGTGAAAGATCCTAGGCTTTGAATTAACTTTTTGTTTGTTTTAAAAAATATATAAAATCTTTTGGGCTCACTCTAGACACAAGACTGAAACAGACCACAACCGGCAGTTATTTGTGGTACATGAGTAGTGGTCAGTTCTTGGTATATTTTTGCTGAAAATGGATCTGTTTCCAGACAGAAATGCGTACAGCAGTGCGTTTTTTTAACATATCTGAGTCAATCTGATCAAAACGTATCGCAATGCACGTTTCTGTCTGGACAAAAATGTGTCTAGCCTGAATGAGGCCTTAGCAATACAATTATTTAATGCTGCTCTAGGATAGTTTGCAGCTTGTTACTGTCCTACACATTCACTTTCGATGCCTACATTTGACATCCTCTTTATGATTATGCTTTGTGTTGTAATTCTTTTTTTTTCACCATCTTCTGTTAAAGCGTATCTAATGTTTAAATGATGCCCTTCTGAAAGTGGTTATAAATATAGAAATCCTAGAAACCGTTTAAGTGCCAGATTAACTATACACATCCTGTCATGTGCGCCACATGATCAGAATCTAGAAAAAATTCCCTTAGAAATGTATGGCTGAAATAAATGAACCAATTTTGTTTGTGACAGTTATATTATAATTGTATGAAGCTATGTTAAAATGTTGGTTGTCTAACAGAAAATTGTTGAGTTTGAGAAATCAGTCTCTTTTTATTGTCTGGTTGTTTACCATTTGACGACTTCACTTTCTTTTTACATTAGAGATCTAGTTATTTAAATAGTCAATTAGGTACTAATAGGTTAATTTGACTTGAAAGTTACAATGTGTATTAAGGTGGTATATATATATATATATATATATATATATATATATAATTAATCGTTGTGTATTTTGGTGTTAGATATTATCGGTAACTGATAACATAACTGTGCTTTATCTATTACATGTTATGTGCAGTGGTTGGTAATCAAGATCAGATAAATCTTATTTGTAATGGATTTTACACAAACTGAGCTCTCGCAGTGAAACGTTTACCCATAGCCCAGGATGTGGTGTAAAAGATCTCAGATTACATGGGGTTTTCAGAGCTAAGTTATTGATCCTGATCTGAGAAATCAATTGATAATGGGGTGAAGTCTGAACCCATTGATAAATGTCACTTCAGACCTTAATGCTCTAAACAAAGATTAAAGAGACTGATTAAAGGTATAGCAACAGAGATTTTATCCTGGGGCTAAGATTCTGCAAATTTTTTCTGGTTTCTTTTTATCTAGCTATGTGATGGATTGGAAAAACAGCCTAGGTTTGTAAGTTTAGAAACCGCATACTTCTGAGAGCATTTTTTTTCCACAACATAATGTGTATTGGGTAATTAAGCAATCCCCACTGCATGAGACAGTAAGTAACCAATTAGTTCCGCATTTCTGTAACAGTTGGCAACACACAAACCTCAAAATAAAGGTTTCTTAATCCCTCTCCTACTGAGATTTAGCAGTAAGAGCCACAAATGCTAGGTACTTGTATTGTCCATGTTGTAAATGTTATCTGTTGAAAGAAAGAAATGAAGTAAATTGACCAAGTCAATGAGTTATTAAAAACTACCAGAGCAATTAAAGAAACCAAAAATCTTTATGTTCGTTCAATATGTTCAAATAAAAAAAGAAGTCCAATGATTTAGAAGTAAGAAACAAGAGAATATCGTCTAAGACGCTTGAAGCTCTAAATATATATTTAACAGGTTTTATTTAAACAGCCTAGTAGTAGTTCCTTAAGAAGATAAATTCAGACCCACAGATCTCTCGCTGTAAGTGCCTGAATACTCCCTAAGGGTGTAAAACCTTGTTCATAAAATGAAGGGGATGTTAATGATTTCTTGTAAAAATCAAACCTTTATGACTTTTCCTGTTTAAGATCTTTGTGATGAGCTTGTAAAATTAGCAAATAGATTTAAATCTTGTTACATTGTTAATGATGGTGAACCTCCACTTGGCAGTTTTGCATCTCCTAACATTTCTATTTGTTTGGAGCCAAAAACAGTATTTTCCATAATTGGGACCTTCGTTACAACAAATGAATGCAGTTTACAGGATTACACATTGTATTTCCTATAGACAATAACAGTAAAAGAAAACATTTTCAAAACTAAGCTGTGTTCAGAAATTGCTTGTCTTCTATAGATTTAAATATAATTCTGACTGTTTTGGTTAACATTCAGTGGCAAGTATTACATAATTATATTTTCTTTAAGGTATCTATTACGTTTATCATAATCATAAATTGTTGGGATAAAATAAATGTTTCCCGACTTATAACAGAGCAGTTGCTAATTTGAATGATGCCTTCATAGGCTGTAGTCTCACTACAACGCATGGTAATGTGAGTAAAATGCGCATATGCAATGCTGAGCGTTTTAGGCTTGTTACCTTGCGTTCACGCTGCTATTTTGGCATGCGCTCTGAAAATGGCCACCCACATTGTATTACACTGGCATGCATTTTTTATGCGCTAGTGGATCACAAAACACAATCTTAAACCCTTGAGAAAGGCTCTAGTGTGGCATTGCCCTAAAAGCCTGTAAACACGTCAGCAGGAGTCAAACAATTGTACATGTGTGAAGACTTGCATCAGTGTCATTTATTCATTTAGCAGGACGGATCACAAATTACATTGATGGGAGCCACCACACACGATTGTAGGCCAAATCAGATCACGGGCAAATTCGGCCAGCAGAATCATACATGTGTATGAAGCCCAAGTTATTTCTTTACAAAAACACAACATTATTAGGTTTAAGTTTCCTCCAAAACCCCTGTGGTGTCTGCCCCCTTCCCTGTTTTATGATCCAAGCATGCTTAGTGAGCCTCAACCAGGATGAGATAGAGCAGCTTTCTAATCAACTACTCTGTATCCTTTTGAGCTAGTGCTGGGTACACACATAAAAGAATGACAGACAGTATCTGCAAGATTTTATCTGTCATTTTCTAAAGATTCCTCTACACACTGTCCTAAGCGTAATGCATAGGGAGAATGCTTGGGGTTGCAAATTTCACTCAGCCGTGCCCGACTCTCTATACTTTAAGTACAGGGAGACAACCAAGTGAATGCGAGGCCGATGGTGAGCGTTTAGCGGCCTCAGGAGCGTTCAAAAATGCTCTACACACACCTACTGTATCCCTTTATCATTAGTGTGTGGAGAAGGGAAGATGTTTAAATTGTGTACGTCTTTACAATGCTGTATTTTTTCTGAGAAATGTAAAATTTGTTTATTTAAGTCTTTACAATGCTGTATTTTTTCTGAGAAATGTAAAATGACAAAAAATATAATTTTATTGATCAGTTTCTGTAAGTCAGGTAGAATGTGGTTTATTCTAAATATTTCATGTAACATCTGTAAATCAAGGAGAGGCAACCAGTAGCCCTCTTATGTTTAATTAGTCCAGTAGCATATACTAAAAGATGAGTACTGTAGGATAAGGTGATATCTTTTTATTATGGACTAACATTTCAATTTTTACAGACAAGCGTTTAAGAGATACACTTCTCTCTTCCTCAGGTCAAGCAGCTTGAAGAGAGAAGTGTATCTCTCGAAAGCTTGTCTGTAAAAATAAACTGTTATTCCATAAAAAAGAAAACTTATCCTACAGTACTCATCTTTTAGTATATGTTTAAGGTAGCACCCAATGGATGGCAGGGCAAAAATATCTGCCTGTGTGTGACTAGCCATAAACATGCGACTATTTGAAAATACTCATTAACGTTTATTCCCTATATACTGTATAGGGAGCAGTCATTTTTGCTGCCACCCATTTTGCAATGTTATCATCTGTCACACTCAAGGGAGCCGGCAACAATACAAAGGAAAGTTTACATCTGAACTGATAGATCCTGATGCTGATGGCGGTAGTTTATCAGCATTGGGATCTATTGTTTTTGTGTCATATACATTCCTGATAATGAATAAATCCTGATGGATCTGACAGGATTTGATGCATATTGGTCATGCGTATCTTTGGGTACACACAATACCAATCTTTCAAAGACGACAGATGGAATCTAACAGATTCTGTCTGTTATCTTTGAAAGATGCGGTTGCAGACAGACACAAGCGTCCTCCCTGTAAAAAGTATTGTGAGATCGCTCATGACTGGCATACACCTAACAACCACAGATGACTCCCTATACTTTAATACAGGGGGCGATCACAACCAAGGGTGATTTGTTATTCCCAACAACCGTTTACGATGCTGTCGCTAAACATTCATTGGCGTTGGAAACGGTCATTATGGACGTACACACTTTACCGGAAAAGGGCTGATCCTGTCAGTACCGACAGGATTGGCCCTTTATCAGTAATGTGTGTACCCAGCTTATGGCAAGCTTAAGTTTAAAGGACAACTCCACTCTCATAATGACATCTTTTGGAATGAATGGCCTCTTTAAAATATGTTGATATATCCTACTTTGTCCAATTGAATCATTACTGTATGCCTGATATGCTTCTGGATGTCTTGTGGAAACTGAGCAATAAGTGACCTGGTTCTGAGCTTTAGCATGGCTGTGATGTTAACTGTTAAATCCATAACTGACAGTTGCTAACAGGAAGGACCAGGAAGCAGAAACCGGGGCAACAGGATATTTTGCAGGATTTCAGGTTAGATGTAGTATAGTATAGTATATATTTTAGACTATAACAGTTTAGGGGTTTGGGGTGTTATTTACCTGTATGGAATATTTATTTTGAGGGTGGGTCTTACCCTTTAATGAGATATACTGGAGTGGTATTTTTATTGATGTTCTTAAGGGTGATGTAACATAATATTTAGGTTTAATATTTTTTCTTTTTCTTCTGCTTTCCAGGGGTTAGCTGTTTCACTGATCAGTTGTTTGTAAAAGAGACACAGGATTTAATTGTTTCACGAAAAGATTCAGTGGTTTTAGACTGCCACACTTACGGGGAAGCTCCAGTAACAGTCACATGGATGAAGAACGGATTGAAGATTACTGAGAATGAACGGATTTCCATATTGTACAATGGTTCCTTGTATATCCATGAAGTTGAGGGTAGAAAAGGCGAGCAGTCTGATGAAGGATTTTATCAGTGTTTGGCTTTGAACAAATTTGGTGCTGTTCTAAGTCAAAGAGTTCATCTTTCATTAACAAGTAAGTTATTTGGTGTTTAGTTTCAGTAGGGTTGTCTTTATTGGTTTGTTGCCAGCTTAAAACACTATGGCAGCTTTGTTTGAGTATCTTTACGTCTATGCCGCTCTAAAAAAATATATATATATAAATTTTAGTGCAATAATTTCCCTCACCAAGTTAATAAAGTAACTTAAATGTTAGGTGACTTTTGAATAGCTGTAAGTCAATTAAATCAAGGCAGTTGCTGTGATCATTTCTATAGCAACCATCACCCCAGCTTCAGATTAAAATGTTTTACATTTTTAAATAGGTATAAAACCTAATATGAAAAGTTTAACTAAATGTGTATTGCATCAGTCCTAAAACTTTCAGATTTCACATATGCAAGTTAAATGAGTGTAAAATCCACACTATCCTTATAATACATCGGGCAGCATGGATTTTACACTCACATCGATTGTAGATCCTAAATGGGTAGAGGGTAGAGTTTCGTATCCTATATTATTTACCACCTTATGGGGACAAATACAACTGTAACAGCAACAATCACTTGAAAATGATCCTGTTGTTGTTCGTTCACTTCCTGTTTCCCTATCCTTTGCAGCTAGTAGTTTTATACCCATACTAGGTATGATTTGGTGGGACATCAGAAGAACTCAATTTCAATCAAAAACTGCACATGTTTAGGTAAATAGTAGCATTATTAATTATAAATATAGTAGTTTTGGGAATCCCCAGAATGAAACATTAAATAAAACATTAAAGGGTAAATGTGGTTTCCATACATGTGTCCAGATTGAAATCTCTCTTTATACCTTTCAGACAAGCCTAGGATAATGTCCTAGCTTCTCTGGATCTTAAAGGGGAACTGTGGTCCAAAAATGACTTTAGGTAAATTGATAGGAATTGCTCTCCATTTTTGCAATTTATTTTCATTGTTTATTTTGCATAGTTTTGAAGATATTTACATTTTTGTGTGTGATATGGCAGCAGCATCACCAGGTCCCCTGCACTTCCTGCTCAGAAACCATGTCAGTGGATGACAGTCAATCTGCCCTGTGTCTCCACCTCCCCTTGCAGCCCCCCTCTTCTTGCAAGCCCTCCTGGTCCCTCCCACTCATGGACCTCATTTACCCTCCATTTGCAGGCCCCCCTTGGCCCCTACCCTTACAGACAAATGTGGCCCTGCCCACTCGCGGATGCCATAGCCCTGCTTACTCGTGGGTGCCGTGGTCCCACCCAGTCGCGGGTGCTGTGGCCCCACCCACTCGCAGGTGCTGTGGCCCCACCCACTCGCGGGCGCTGTGGCCCCACCCACTCGCGGGTGCTGTGGCCCCACCCACTCGTGGGTGCCATGGGCTACTCAGACCCCCCCTACAGAAAACTGTGTGAAAACAGCCTTTTCAGGCAGAACGAGAACAGAGTGAGAACTCTGCCTAAAAAGGCTGTTTTCAGATAGTGAGAGAGTAGGGCTGTAGATTCCCTTACCTTCACTGTGGGGATCTTCACACAACAGGGAGGGGGAGGGACTTCCTTTCTCCTGTCTTGTCTGAGGCTGTGCTTGCTGGCAGCGAGGTGGAGGAGCAGCCTTAGGAATGTCACATGTCAGCCTCCCACCATTAACTTTCTTGTCTGTAATTTATTTATATCTTGGGCTGTGGAGCACATAGAGAGGTGGTTGATGGCTCGTTTTAAAGGAGACCACAGTTCCCCTTTAAGTTTTTAGCTTTTTGAAAGATGACAGACAAGATCTGCAAGATCTTTTTTCAAAAATCACGATACACACACTCAGGGAGAACGCTCTGGACTGTGTGTTTCCCTTGGCTGCGGCAGACTCCCCTATAGGGAGTCTACCGCAGATGAGGGAAATTTTCCCAAATTTTCCCATTTTGGAAAGCTAGGTACACGCATTAGTGTGTGTATGTAGCTTAAGGCTTATAAATTTACACTTCCTATTCTGCCCAATTTTACACTTCCTGTCTCTCTGAATCTGTGACAGAAGCATGATGAGCTGTGTAAGAAGCCCCAACACCAAAAAGTATATATTTTCTGAAGCTAAATACAGAGATACAACCATTCTGTCCTTTCCGTTGCCTATGGACACCTTGGGGAGATAAAAAAAAGATACTTTCAGGCTTGTGGTAAGCTTTAGAAATGGTAAATAATTTTAATGCTAAGCTTGTGATGCAACTGACCCAGAAGGATACATGTGTTTATGCTTAAACCCGAGACTTGGAGGCAGAGCAACAGGGCTAGTAATGTCACAGCTCACAGCGCTAGTAGGAAAAAAACACCCTTTATACTGCTTTTTGGATAGACTGCAGCTAGAAGCATGATCCTGGGAGTCATTGTAAAGATAGGAGTGTGCTCTTTTTACTAAAGGCCGCTTGTATGACTTCTTCAATTGTTGCTGCTTTTTGTTCTTTTGTTTGTTTGTTTGATTTTCTAGCAAGAACATGCAAAACCATATGTGTATACAATTTTGGTCTTAATCTTTCATATGAAAGCAGATAGTAACTTGGCTTTTTTTTATCTATGTCCTTAAAGGGAAATTTCAGTGGAAAATGTCATTATTTTAAAAATTATTGTTTTGTATTATGCATACCTAGTTATTCTACATATTCTCTGCCATTTTTTAAAAAATCAGTTGATTTTATACCCTTTGCTATTCCCTGCTGTTGACATTAGTGAGCTGCCATTTTAGGTTCTTTCTTCTTCCCAGGATGCACCACTCCCTTGATTGGTTGTTGGATGGGTCAAACATTCTCAGATCTCTACTGAGCAACTGAATCAACCCAGGTACTGGGTCAAGGGCAAGACCATAACAGTCTCTATTAGGGGTCCTGCAAACAGGAAGTCAGTATTTCGTTTGCATTTATTTATACACGGACAAAATGCTGAATGGGCAGGTTAAGGTCATTGGGATGCAAAAATACTGCTCTTTTTTCTTAAAAGCATATCTATTTGCACTGACTTTCCCCTTTAACAATACTTTCCTGAATGTTAGACACTAAAGTCCATTGCATATTTAATTTATATTGCATATTAATATATATATTTAATCTTTAAATATAATTCTTTGATTCAACTTTCTAAAGTATAATTATTTTGTCTCATCTCTTTGCAAAGAGCCCTTAAAGGGTATCTCCACCCTAAAAATTATCTTTTTCTGTAGTGTAGTGTACCCCAGCCCACCACCAACTGCCATGTTAATTTTTTTAAAACAAGCCCCAGAAATAGACTTGCGATCCTTCATTCCCTCGGCTCTCTGCTTCCCGGAAGTAGCAAATAGGGGCCAGAACAGCAGCCACATCTGTGATTGGCTGAGAGTCAGCCAATCACAGACGTGGCTGTCGGCTATGCAGAGAGCTGAGGGAATAAGTCTATTTCTGTGGCTTATTTTAGAAAATTAACAGGGTGGTTAGGGGTGAGCTTCTACTCTTCACTTTATAAGACTTTTAACTGGCACTGCAGGAGAACCATAAGGAGCAGAGGAGTAAGGCTGGGTACACACCAGAAGATATTTTGTCCGAAAATATCTACTGGTGTGGGGTCAGCCGGCCGCGACTGACCTCGATTGTCCGGATCAGACGAACGGACATGTCAGAAAATCACGATCGATCGTGTGGGTCCCTATGGGAACCGCACATAGCAAGCGCTCGGTCGGGACAAATAGTCCCTCCGTGTGTACCTAGCCTATGATGTGGCACACTAGTGCTTTGTGAGATAGCCGTTTCCACTTAGTAGTCATAATATTTGTCTTGTCATGCCTAACTAATCATAAAATAAGGGATGCATAAAGTAATGCATTTGGGGGAGCAGTGCAGTTTTGAAATCCTGTATCCTAAGAGAGCATAAATAAGGTGAATGGAGGATCATGACTTTGAAGACTTAACTTTAGACAAATACATTAATGGGCCATTCAATAAACTGGTGCATTATTAACCAATCACATTAAAGGACATGTTGGCTTCTCTTAAGATTATAAGAACACAACTTTGGTTCTCAAGTTTAGAAAAAGCATTTTTACAATAAGAACAGTAAAACGTTTCTAGTACATGTGATAATGGCTGGTTCAATAGAGGCTAGATGAGTTTCTAGAATTGAAAAAAAAATTAAAAGTTACTGATACTAGTTTTTATTCTTCTAGATTTCCATGGAAGGTATTTTTTTAAACTAGCTGTTTTTTTAACCCTCACTACTATGTTACCATGTTATGAAAAATGAAGTATAATAATATCAGTATCTATACTGTCAAAATAAAATAGGCATTAGTTTCTCTAATTATATGGAGTTAAATGATATTTATCATTCGATCATGCCTTCTCTGCCTTAAGACGCTTGTGCACTACATGTGCTTAATGGCGAAATCATGGTCCTAGTAAAATTGTGTACTTTGATGTTGGAGGTTGGACACCTCTAGGGAAGGTAGTAATAGCAGCAGTTCCTACCTTACCTATAATTATAGTAGTTAATACCAATTTTGATTTTCATAGTATAGATAACCTTTAGGCAGTTCCAAAGGGCAGCTCTAGTACTACATTTACACATTTACACACATACACAATGAAAAAAAATAATTTCCTTGACTTTCTGCATCATTATGATGAGAAAATATCTTTCTCAAGGATGAAACATTTGAAGAAGAAGGTTTCCAGTCTTTCCTGTTGCTTCTTTAAAATACCTCCTAAGACTCATATGGGCATAAACCCGTAAGGTGCCCATACATTATCTCTATGGCTGAGGCCACACTGAAACGCACAGTAATCGCGAACAAAATCGTGAGCATTATCGCACGTGATTGTGCGCGCGATTCTTGTGCTTTTTGCTTTTGCGCGTGCGTTTTGAGCATGCGATTTTGCCGTTTTCCATTATGGAAACCCATGTGTTAATGCACCAAAAATGGTGAACGTATGCGTTACCAAAACGCGAACCGATGCGCATCGGAAATCGCAGGAAATTTTCGCGTTCCCACAATTTCTATTTTAGCGGCCCCTCACCTCTCCTCGTCTGCTCTGCAGCTGATAGCCGCTCCATTTCCTGGTTGCAGCTGTCAGTAACGGTGCGGCGCAAAGTCACGCCCAATTGCCTGACATCCTCAATCAAGAAGTAGAGTGTCAGCACAGAAGCCCTCTGCTCCTGTTTTTGCTTAAAACGCTTGAAACAGGAGCAGGGGGTGTCACCCAGGCGGTGAGGGAGCGGGTTAGGTAAGTCACTTTAGGGGAATCTTTGAAACATATGGATAATGTGAAACCTAGGTTTGTGGGGGTGATAAACATTTCTAAGCCAACTTTATTTTAGGCTGGGCATATCCTTTAAAGCCGATTAGTTGTTCATTGGTTCAATTGTTATTATTATTATTACCTTGTAAGCACAGGGAGAACATACAAACTCCTTGCAGATGTGTCCAAGGGTGGAATCGAACTCAGGACGTCAGCGCTGCAAGGGATCAGTGCTAACCACTGAGCCACTGTGCTGCCCAATTGACTTACTTTCCTAACTGAAGTACCCAGGGTAAGGATCTGAACTGCCAAGTCTTCACCCCTTGGTATACTATCTATTAGTAGTAATATTTTCCTTTGCTTCTTGTAGAGCACATTTTCTTATTTGTCATTTCACTAATAATCTGCAACGTGGAGTTAGACCAGACCTACAAGGGTATTACAACTGATTTTACTAGTGCAGCAAACCAACCAGAGTTGTTATATTAAAGGGTAAGTACACTGTTAAGTTTTTTTCTAGGTTCCTCCTGAGTCTACCTTAGCTGATGGAAAGTTGCTGACATCTTGGAAGTGCAGTGTAGACTGTTTAGCTCCTCCCCTCTGAGACTTGCTGGATCTTCTTCTTAAGCCGCCAAAAGCAGTGATCATTTGGGCTATGCACGCGACACCAGTGCATGCATGTGCACGTGTGACGTCTTCGCGTCACACCGTGCTTGTACAGCACGCCACGGCCCAAACGATCACTGCTTTTGGAGGCTTAAGAAGAAGGAGATCCTGCAAGTCTCAGAGGGGAAGACAGTCTACACTGCACTACAAATTTACATTAGCAAAGGAAGGCTCAGGAGGGACCTAGAACAGTGCTTTTACAGTGTACTTATCCTTTAATGTACTATTGTGTGTTGCATTAGTCTCTATTATTGTTGTTAATATTGTGCATCAGTCTCCTGCAGCTCCAATTTCCAATGCAGTTTTCTGAATTGTTGTGTGTTTCTGCACTGGTGTAAATTTGCACCTGCAACAGTAATTTACATAAAGGGGAACAGTGGTAACAGTTAAGCAACAATTTAATTTTTAAGCATGAAAAAGAAAATCATAATATCATATATCAGCAAATATATCATCAAATATATTAAAATGATTAAAAAACATACAATACAAGCAACCAAGCCAGTAAATGAACCCTAAATATATTTACATGAAATTCTATCACTGTGCGTTATAGCAAGCGTCTTGTTATTCAGTGCGCCTAATAAAGATATCAGTGGGTAGCTTTGAGAATATCCCTGATCCTTTTCTCACATGAGACAGAATAGTAAATAGGATAAAATAGTTAGTGTGTACTTTGGCTTAAGGCATTTTCATTTGTTTGTCCATGTAAACTTTTTTCACAGTATCCTAGAAACAAGTGTATAGGAGCTGAACATCTTAAATGGACAAATACAGAGCTGTATGGAAATTTGCGTTGAGGTCAGATTTGTGCTGGAATTACGAAAAATGGCTAAATGCAAGTGACTGCTTTATCAGCATGCATTCTTTATAATGTATCTACTTACTGGCTTAATTTTTTACAATATAATATCTAAAGCTGTGATTAATTTATCTATGTACATTCTATAATTTCCATGTAAGCTAAAATCTCAGTCCTCTAGATCTTTTTTTTTCCTCCCAAAGAACATTGTTCTACTGAATTAATAGCATTGGCAGCATTTAGATGTTTAGAGAAGAATAGAAAGATTTAGCCTCAGTTTGTTTAGGGAATTTTTATGTCAGTTTGAGAAAACTGATGACTTACTTGTCTCACTAAGCCAAGATATACATATTAAACAGGTGCAGAATAGGCATTAAATGGGCATTCATTGTAGTCAAAGAGCAAGTGCTATCCTATCCAGTAACAACAGCAGGGGGCAAGGATGTCCTTTTTCGTTACTGGCCAAAGCTTTGAGATTACCATGAGCTTTAAGATCTCAATGCAGAGAGCTGCATTTGGAGCCACAAAGAGCTTATCTTACGCTCTAATTTTGAGACCTGAACACACAAGAAGATCAGGGCTGTGTTTCAAAAGTTTAAGGAGTGAAAACTAAAGGTTTCCCTCCCAGGCTGGAATGCCTTTATACTACTGCAGATTGAATACTGTACAAGGTTAAAAGGTTACAGAGTGGTCAGGGTGAGGTGTACCCTACTGATAAAGAGCAGATTACTCCTATTCTTTAGCCACATCTTTCATGTTGCTCTAGTACTATCCAGCCAAGGCTCAGGATTGTTCTTTGAGAATGCTAAGAATGGAAAGAGAGCGCAGCTTTTCTTTGGTGACATTATAGAATCATATCTGTGGATCCCAGCTGGTCGGCAGTGGTTAGGTAGCTCACCATGAAATCTTATCTGTTCAGTTTTTTATTTAGCTGAAACACAGGACTGGGTTTGTAACATTAAATAGTGATTTTTATTCCAAGAATTTTTTAGATTCTTTAATTTGTTTCATTACACATCAAAGCAATTAAATAAATGCACTTTTTTAGAGGCATGTATTAAAGGTTTGTGTACCTGAATAGTATTTGCTTATGATTCACTAATTGTTATTTCTATTTATATAAAGTTTGCAGTATATCAGCTCAGCTGTAAATTGAATCTAATTGTTCACACAGTGGTATAAAGACAAATCTGTTACATTAAGACATATAGAGAATTCTGTCTACATGAGTACATTTTGTAGCCACATTGGTTTTCTGTACACTGGGAGCTGTCCATACTTGTCTTACACTTTTTGTGTTGCTATCGGCTGCAAAAACCTTGTTGTTTACATGTCACATTATATCTTTTGTTTTGAGTTTTAGACATTTAATAAAGTAAGACAAATTGGTGGCTCAATGTTTAGCCTTGATGCTTTGCAGCGCTGAGTCCTGTGTTCAAATACCTAAACTACAGTACATCTGCAATTAGTATGTATGTATGTTCTGTCTTTGCTTGTGTGGGTTTTCTACGGGTACTCTCCCACATCCCTAAAGACTTACAGGGTTGTTTAATAAAAGTTCTTATTATTAAAAATTGTGCTAATTTTGCCCCAACCAATCAGATGTTAGCTTTCAAATGTGAAATAAGATCTGATTGGTTGGGGCAAAATTAGCACCATTTTAAAGAATGACAGCTTTTATTGAATCTTTTAAGAATTGCTTATGGTAAATAGACTGCTCTGCATAGCTGTGGGATTTTAGAAAAAAATATAAAACATAGGGAAGCAGAAATGATCATTGTGTCTGTTTATAGTGTTTGATAACCATTATTTGGATAAGAACATGCATGTCATGTTTATCAGTGATAGATTAATAATGCTGCTCTGGGCATAATGCTGTTAGAAAGTTTCTTTGTTTACTAATGGTTTGAGCTGCTTCTCATTGGTAAGTGTTGTCAGCTGTCTTCTCATATTGTTTACCCTCTTATAAATATTAAAGGTCACTTTACTACATCCAAACATGCAAATGAAAACATTATATAGTACACTATACACGTGTGTATGTCTCATTCTTCAATGTGTTGACATTGTGAAAGAATTAGCAAAACAAACACATGGGATATTATCAGCTATCGATAATAAAAGTGACAGATGCCCCTAGAGCAACAATTTCTGCTCACCTTCCCCATTCACTTCAATGCAGTAAGTCAATAGTAGTTCAAAATCAATGTAGTGTAAAGTTACATTACATGACTTAATTGGAATTTATTTTTAGAGTAAAACATAACAAACATGTAGGTAATACTGGTAAAATATATCCACCACCAAAATTTTAATTTTTAAGGCACAGCAATTTGCCCCAGCACACCCTTTGAGAAACCCTGGGGTAAACTGTAATAAAAATGTTTTATTATATGTATGTATGTATTACCTTATCCTTGAAGTAAATGTGCTGTTGTTTTGTGTATTGTGTAATATTTCGGTCGGACCAAAAAATTGCATGGTGTGTTTGCAGGCAGCTGCTACCAATATCCCTATGGATCACACAATCAGTTGCGGCAAACTGTTGGCTGCGGCTACTTTTGCCTTGACTATCCGTAATTAGTAATGACCAACTGTTCGCTAGTGCCGAGTAGTTGGGCCGAAAAATTGCATGATGTGTACCCAACCAAGTATTAGAAACAATTTAGCCTTTTGAAATTTAGATGTTAATATTATATAATACCTGTCTGGAAAATATTACACTTTTCCATTCTGCAGACATTCCTTTGTGTTTCCTTTATATTGGTGAGCCAGACAGCATCATCCTTAGCTTTTGTCTTTTTTCCGCTTTCTGCGTGGATGATGCTACGGATAGAGATATTCAGCTGGTTTCTTTGTCAGCCTTCTCTGACTTTGTTAAAGAATGGTTTATAACTGAGCAATTGCTTTGCCAAATGTCTTTTGTTTTGTCATCCCATTCAGCAGCTGTGTCTATTGTTTAAAATGCAGAATAATTTATTGCCCTGCCTGAGATGGGATCCAGTAAGAATGTAACAGTTTGTCTATATATGAGTGCATATGCATGCATAGGCTTTTCTGACAGTGTATCATGCATGTGTAGGAGCATGTAAGTTGGTCTGTATTTTAAAATACTAATAACATGGATTGCTTTGCTTTTATAATCATGTATGTTATGTCTAGTGTAATTACCGAATGTGGAACATAAAGGCTTGTCTTATATGAAAGTTCAGTGTGTCTTTTATTCTTCTCTTAATGTTAGAACATTTTGTCGGTTTGTGTGACTAGTCTTTAATTCTCCATTTCACAGCGCTAGGCAATTTCTAAGGATCTTTTAACTATGTCCAGTTATTCCAATAAAGTAGAATGATTGACTAGTAAGACGGGTGAAATGACATGAATAGCGATATCATTATGCTGAGTCCTGCTTGAAGAACCTCTAATTTTCCTTCTCAAGTGCATTATTCTTCAGTGACTTCTCAAAAAGAACTTGGGACACTTGCCAGTGTGACAGAATAGACTCAAAGAGACAGACAATGTCTTTATCTAAGGATTTATATCTGGGAGAAGACAAGTCATGGGAGTTTGGGAACCAGCAGTGCTATGACACAGGTGAACAAAAATATAGGTCTGAACAAAATGTTAAAACCAATCTGTATTCAGCACTAACATTACAGGAAACCTGGCCCTGGAAATAACTTTTTAATTTTTCTCCAATATTCAGAGGACTTATCTCTCATGTCTGTTCTCTGCTGTTAAAAATTGGCGGTCGGACACTCACAAAAATGGCTTCAGTATGGACAATAGGCAGAGGTTTTATTAAGGTTTCCCCCCCACAATGTCTAATAGGGTTAACGCTGTTTTTTACGTGAATTTTTAGGACATAATGCTGCACAGCCTATTCAGTATAGGCTATGCTAAAGCATATCTCCACTGCTTAATAAAACTTTTGCTATTCAGTTTTATTGAAGAACGGGATGTAAAGGAGTTGTGTCTTACCTCTCGTTCTCCAATAAAACCTGCAGGAGCCAGGAGGAAAGGTAAGGTACTTATCCGATCGCTCGCTCCTCTGCCTGGTCCAGACAGACTCTGTACAATGTGCGATGTGCATGCACATAGAGTACAGAGTCCGACTAAACATTTACACTGAGCATAGGAAAAGTCTGCAATATAGTTAAATAGCTACATTATTCTTATAAAAAGTTTCAGTTATACAAGTTGCTGACATTTGCATGGAATGGTAAGCTTTTGGCTGCAATAGCAATTTCAATTCTGGTGAACATTGAAAATATGTACATTTTTGTAAGAAAGAATTACCCATTTATGTAAACTGCACAGAGTTACCTTAAATTAGTTTTAGCAAAGTAGGTTCGAAATTTTATTATACAAGTAGACGTTGTAATGGCAGGTTCATCGGTCAGTTTCAAAAAAAAGCTGGATGAGTTTCTGCAAACAAGGAATGTTGCAAGTTACTGGTATTGATACATAAAGTAGAGTTGATCCAGGGAAATTTCCGATTGCCACTTGGAGTCAGGAAGGAATTTTTTCCCCCTTCATAAATTTGGTGGGTTTTTTTTGCCTTCCTCTGGATCAACAGTTAGGCAGGAAATGAGGATATTGCTAGATGGGTTGGACTGGATGGACGTATGTCTTTATTCAACCTCAAATACTATACTATACTATACTAAGTAACTGTTTTTTTGGGGGTAGAAGACTTTTTTTCCCCCTACAGAATTTAAAGAGTTTAGAATAAAGCTGAGATAAGGACAGCCTACTAGAAGGTCATTTGGTTCAAATCAATAAGATTTCCTGATCAATATGTGTTGTTAATAAGGTAACTTGCTTGTGCTTCACTAAAGACAAATACAACATGAAAATTGAAGTTGTTTGTATTGAATTGGGTGTTGGGGGGAAATGAATGAACGAGAGAAACATTTTATTGCTGTAGTACCATGGCATCTTTGTATTACACAATGCAAATTCACAGCAAAAAATGCATTTTTATGTTTGTCTGCATAAAATAAAACACACACATTTAGACATAAATGTGAGCAGCAGTAAAGAAACATCACATAACAAAGTACTGCATTACATATAGTGAGAATGGTGAAATATGCATGGAATAATGGATAAAAAGTTCTTGTGTTTTTTTAAAATGCATGGTTTGCAAAAAGCTTATAGAAATATGCATAGCGGGAACAAGCTCTAAACTGTGGTGACTCCCTGACGTGTTACACTGGCCTGTGACTGCATTATAACTACCAGAAAATTTGGAAACCTGCATTTTCTGACTGTCAAGCCGTGGTCACAATGCATTGTGCAAAGTCAATGGGGTTTCACTTAATTGTAATTAGTGAATAAACTATTCATTGCACCTGACTGTGCTGGGTTCCTGTTTTGGGAGTCAGTGTGGTTTCAAGAATAAGTGTTTTGTGCAGCTTTACTGAGGCTATGTATACACACTAAATTTGTGACAGATGTGATTGTTAGATGATTTGTCCACCAATCTGTCAAGCACCCTTTGTTCTATAGAAAGGGGAGGAGGCACGTCCACAAGACCTCAATGTGGTTTATTGATCCAGCAGGAGGGAAAAATGAAAAAATGTGAAATGCAGTAGCAATGTTTCAATGCAAGTGGAGCCAGAAACGAACTTAGAGCAAACTTACCCATTACGCGATCCTCCGCTGCAGCACTGACAGGTCCCAACCGCTTCTGGGTTCTGAACAGCTATAGCGCGCATGCATGATAATGCTCACTATAGTTAAACAAAACCCGGAAGCGGTCAGGAATTTCAGTGCTGCTGCAGAGGAGCGTGTAACAGGTTTGCTCTAAGTTCGATCCTGGCTCCATTTGCATTGATTAAAGGATGGGAGGTAAGGCATAGCTCAATTAATGCGTTAAAGGAATAGTTCACTTTGGTAGTGAAGTATTCCTATAAACATAGAAAATAGGGCTGTCCAGTCCTTTAGTTTCCCTTAAGGGGTAATCCCATTTTTATAAGTGCTGATACAGTTATGCTTCATACTAGCATAAGATTTTGACACAGACCCTGACCACATGGCGCTTCCTAAGCGAACGGTCGTTTCGGGTGATAGTTGCACGTGCGTATGCGTTCCTCCAGGGGTCGTTTGTTGATCCGCCATGGCAGATCATTGATAAAGGCCTAGGAGGCGAAAAGTGTGAAAAGCATTCTACAGACGTACGGTTTTGACACAGACCCATGACTAAAGTCGCACGTGTGTATGTGTTTGGTTGGGGGTCGTTTGTTGATCAGCCATGCGCACTGTTGCACAATCAGAGTGCATGTGATTGTGCAGATCGCACGTGCAGCACACAGCAGCGCACTAGTGTGGAAACATCAATTGGGCCACACGAGTGTGCACTTTTAAAGGCACGATCGTATAGTGCTTAAAAGTGCAAAAATGTGGCCTAGCTCAAACTATTTGCTGTTGGCTGCAGTGAAAGCTGTAATGTATACTCCTGTAAAGCAACTAACTAAAATGTATATTCAAACTGCTTCTTGATTTTCAGAAAAGAAATGTTTAAAATATATTTTTTATAATGTTCAGAACCTTCACTAGTTGATTTCAAATGCTTATTAAAATGCACTATGACATTACTGAGTTAAATATTGGTATTATTATTATTATTATTGAGGATTTATATAGCGCCAGCATCTTCCGTGGCGCTTTACAATTACATGTATACATTTGCATCAGGCCCTGCCCCGAAGTGCTTACAATACACTGTTTCTGTGCTTTAAGTGTGGTTAATGTGCTTTAAAAGAGAATACTGAGCATTTCTCATTGTTGCCCTTCAAAATGGGAAGCTTACACTTGTTATCGGTAGTTAGTCTAATGGGAATTAAACCGGTAGGTACTGATGATATTTTACTGTGACTGATCATGTGTTCTATTCAAAACCATAACAGTGAGTGGAAATGTTTAAAATGTTTAAAATTCAGTGGTTGTGAAATTTTGGTTTTAGCTTAAACCGTGGGGATTTGCCAATATCTTCTTGTATATGCCTCCATAAAACCTGAGCTGGTGTCTGGCAGGCCATCTCTGTCAATTGCAGGATCAAAACATGACCAATGGTAGTTATTGTAGTTCCTGCAATATGAATAGAGGGCCAATATAGATACTTGATCAACCAATACCCATGTAAGGTATCATGCCTGAGGAAGAAGCCTAAGTGCTTTGAAAGCTTGCTTTTTCAATCATTTAATTTATTTTATATCCAAGATGACTTCATATAAGGTTTAGGTTTGGTCAGATGTTCCTCTTAATGTGGGGGTACCGCAGGGGTCTGACCCTTATTGTTCTCCCTGTACACTAGCTCCTTGGGAGAGGTCATAAACTCTATTGGCTTCAAGTATCATTTATATCTGTTGTATTCAATTAGATCAACTGGACTTGAAGTTTAGTTCTTGAAGACGTTTCGCTAGTCATCCGACTGGCGAAACGTCTTCAAGAACTAAACTTCAAGTCTAGTTGATCTAATTGAATACAACAGATATACCATGACCTGGATGAATGAGAACCTTCACAAGCAAGTATCATTTATATGCACTTGATACACAAATCTATTTGTCCACCCCTACGCTAACTCCTGACATCCATTTACGTGTCTCCGACTGCCTCCTTGCCATCTCCTCCTGGATGTCTCTACCTCAAATTAAATCTTTCTAAAACTGAACTGATCGTTTTTCCACCTAAACCTGGTCCAGTTCCATCTTTCTAAATCTCTGTTGACAATACCCCCATTTTCCCTATCCAATTGGCATGCTGCCTGGGGGTAATTATTGACTCTTCTCTCTCCTTTACACAAATTAACTATGTTGTGAAAACTTGCCGCTTTTTCCTTCGCAATATAGCCAAATTCCGCAGGTTTCTTTCTCTCATCCTATTGCGCCTGGACTATTGCAACCTACTACTTTCTGGTCTTCCTGCTTCCCACCTCTTTCCCCTTCAGTCTATACTGAACTCTGCCACATGTATTGTTTCGCTCTCTAATAAACAGGATTCCAAATCTCCTCTGTACCGGACAACAACCTGGTTCCCTGTTAAACAGCGCATTATATACAAAATCCTTCTCCTAATGTTTAAATCTCTTCGCTCTACTGCTCCTTATATCCTTATATTTCTTCCCTAGTGTCTCCCATATGTCCCAGCTCGTACCCTCCGCTCATCGCAGAACCAGCTCCTGTACAGACCCCCCACTCGTACTGCTTCTTCTTGCCTTAAACCTTTCTCTCTTGTGGCTCCCATCCTCTAGAATTCTATTCCCCTCTCTTTATGTCAAGAAACCTCTATTAGCAGGTTTAAATCTAGCCTTACATCCTACCTATCTGGTAACCAGCACAGTCTATGATTGTTTTATTTGCACTACATACGTCTCACTCCAGCACTTATACCCACTCCATTGTATCTGTATGTTTCCCACCTAACTAGATTATAAGCTCTACGGGGCAGGGACATCCTTTCCTCTTGTGGCAAAGCCCTAGCAATTCTATTTTCTATAATTTACATGTTTTTGTACTGAACTACTGATGTTATTGACTTTATTGTATTTTATTACTGTACAGTGCTGCGCCCCCAAGTGAAGCTTTATAACTAAACTATACATACATACATACATCTTAATTACTACAAAGTGCCAACAAATGATGGCGGAATCTGCTATGCAATGTAACTTGCTGAAGAGCCAAGTGCAGAACACAGAGTATGTTTTAAGCCTCGTACACATGTCCGATACTTCAGAAGACAAACGAGCCACAAGTGCGCATACATGTGCGACGACTGGACGTTTTTGGTGTGTGAGTTCAGTTGGACGATGTTTGTCAATCCGTCGCAAACAACACATAAGTGCAATTATCCTCTGCCCTGCGCTCAGGGGTCATTCATGGTCAGAAATAACGGACCTATGTACAGACCTTTAGAAAGCTTCTTGTAGTGGAGATAATGATACCATAATGTTAGTTCTAGAAGTAAATAGAATTTGCCTAAAGGGCAAGTGCTGATTTTATTATACCTATTTAGTCTTTCTTTGGAGCAGCCAGGGAATGCTGGGAGTTGAGAACCTGTCATGTATGCACTACTTTGCAAGCAAGTAGCTTATTTATAAGCGGAGGGAAGTTGATAAAAATCTCTTTGAACACTCATGATTGAAAACTTGTAATTACCTTCTTTTGGATGTAATTATGAACACACGTAATTACACATGCGAAACAGTACATTAATGTGCACTTGAGCTGCGCCTTTTTTAGGTTTTGTTTTTTAAAATGTTTGCAAAGAATAAGATGTTGTTTTAATATATACAGAAAAAAATCCTGTGAAATGACCTACCTCTATTAGACACACAGCAGATACTTCCTCTCAGACACAGAAGAGTGATTAACAGTGTTGATAAACTCTGTTCCCTCACACACACCCTTGCATTAAATACAAAATCAAAAGTAATATTTTCAGTTTAATTCCTATCAAGCTTTGAGGAAGAAAGAAAACAATAACTTCATTATTTAGTTTGGGGATCAGATCCTTTTAAAAAATGGAATTTGTCCACTGAGTTATCAGAAGGCAGTAAAATCAGCTGACTATATTGAATTGTTCCTGGTAGGCTGTTTGCAATTCATGCTGGCTGGAAAACAATCTACAGGTTAAGAAGCAACATTCTTATTAGGGACTTCCATATTGGTGTGGAGACATCTTTATAGAAAATATGTATAGTGAATAGTAGGGTCAGGGGGTGTGGCCAATAGGTGCACATGCTCACAAGGTCTTTTAAGACAGCATGGGCTCTATGAAGACTGGGCTTTGAGTTGTACTGGCAACAACATGGAAGCTTAGTAACAGAATCTACTTTTTACATGTACAAAAATGTGCTTTACTAGAGAAGTATCTTTAAAGGAATTGTACACTGTAAAAACTACTTTTAATGAATATATGTATAACAGTGGAACAGTGTTCAGAAGTTTTTACCGGTAACTCACATTGTATGGTGTCCCCAGCACAAACTCATACAATTTAATATCTTACATCAGACATATTACACATCCAGACATTTAAAACACAACTACCGGATGCTAATTTTATGCATCTTAAAAATGGGGGAAGATATATGATATAGTGCTGAACAGGCTTTCCTTTAGGCAACTTTGTTTTATGCACAGAAAATTATTGTTATGTGCTGGATGTCTTATAAACTCCTAAAAACTAAAAAATGGATCAGACTCCGTCAATACTGACTTATCTAAAAATAATGTATCAACATAGAAACTGTCCTGACAAATTTCAAAAAATATGGGGACAATGGTTGGACTTACCCAGTACAGTAATGTGTGTCCGAAATGGGCAAACAGGAAATCGGGTCCAATGGTAAATCACGGGCGATCATGCAGCTCCCTATGGGACCACACTATCTGTTGCTCGCAGTCATTTGTCCAGCCAAGCTCTTGCTCGCAGCAAATGCTCGGGTGGGACAATAATAGCCCCATGTGTACCCAGCCTAACTCTGCCAGTCACTGCTTCTTTTATGATAGTGTGGGCTTGTTGGTTGATAAATGTAGCCTAAAGATAAAAGATCTTAAGGACTATGAGAGATTGCTTCTGCAAGAACATAATCTTAAATTAAGCTGGGTACTCACAGCACCACATATATGACAGAAAAGTTGCCAATCTCAGGGGAGATTTAAAGGGTATGTCCACCCTTAAATCACACTTTTAATATAGGCTTCCCCCTGGTCCCCCAGCCCCAACCGCATTATTTTTATTTTAAGAAAGCTCCCCAAACTCTTACTTACCTCCCCTTTCCTCCGCCGCGCTCCCGGCCCTCTGCTTGCAAGAAATGCAAGCAGAGGGGCGGGACCGGCAGCCGCGTCTGTGATTGGCTGAGCTGCAGCCAATCACGGACGCGGCTGCCGGCAACTCACTTCAGCGGAGGAAAGAGGAGAGGTAAGTAAGAGTTTGGGAGTTCTTTCTTAAATAAAAATGATGCGGTTGGGGCTGGGGGACCAGTGGGAAGCCTATACTAAAAGGGTTAAATCTAGGGGAGGGAACGGGAGAGGGAGGGAGAGGGAGGGGGAGGAGGGGAGAAGGCTGCAGTACGCATGGCAAAAATCTACCTGAGGCCAGTAGGAGGCAGAGTCCTATATGGACTCTGCTAGCCTCCTGGTGGGCAGTTTTTTGGACTTTGGGGGGGACTACAGGAGAACCCTATGGAGCTGGGATTTAGGTAAGGATTAAACTACACTACATGTGTGGGCCAGTAGTTGGGGGGATTATATTTTTGGGGGTGGACATGCCCTTTAAGGTAAGTTAAAATGGTTTGTTTCTGGCTTCTGTTAGATTAATTGAAGAAAAGTAAGACATAGCTCCTTTTCTTACCGTTCTTCAACTAATGTAAAAACAGGTTTACTTTTTGAGTGAAAGTCACTATAACCAATGTTATATCTGTTATCTCTGCACTTTTTAATGCCAGCTAATGGCTTGGGGCTAAAAGTTAAGTTTGCAATGCACTGAGAGACACTTTCAGCATATAACCTAGTATGTGTGAGTGCACTGGGGAGCTGGTAGTGGTTCTCAGTCCATTGTCCTATTGGGGTCTACTTTTGTAAAGCAATTAAATGCATTTTGGTGTAAAAGAAATATGAAGACTGTCAGTATTAGCACTGATTAGGAGATTACTGAGAGAAGAATGTAAAGACTTTTATAGTGGTATCTCCATTGACCTATGGTCACTGAACTGCTATATTCTTAGGACTTTGCTATAGTTTAACTAGTGGTCACTGAACCTTGGCAAGAATATCTGCTAACCATCTCAGTCACAGGCTACCAGCTGGAGATTGATTCGTTTAACTATCCATCCTCACATTCTTCTGTCAAGAGCTTGTCAAGAGACAAAACAGCCCTATAGAGAGCTATTCTTTTACCTAAAATGGACGAGGAGCATTATATGATTGAGTGGATTACTTTTGGGTCAGGAGAAGACTCTTCGTTGTCGTGTTTTAATTTGGCTTCTAATCAAAGAGAGATTTAGGCAATAACTAGAAAATGTTTGTTCAAGGAGGGGGCAAATTATTTCAACTCTATCAACACAATAACTTGCTTTCTAACGCAAGTCTTTAAGAAGGAGAATGGAGCTTTAGAAAATGCTTCAATGTCGCACCTGCTTATACTGTAGGCTTCCTGCTTTTTCAAAGGCTGTCAAATTAGGAAAAATGTTCTACAACAGTCAGCCTTTGAATAAGGAAACATTAACATCTGTACTTGCTGTCTAACATATTCCAGTCTGGAACTCATTGCTGGGAAGGTTATGTTCTTGTGAGCTTACAGTCAACAGGGAACCAAAAAATTAATGAAATACACCCCATGCACGGGGGATGCTGTCAGTCAAAACTGCCCACACAAGCTGATCAGGGACTTATTTATCTTGTAACTGAGTCTTGTAAATAAAGATAGCACTTAACTGATTAATATTGGAAAAAGTTAGTAACTATGTAACAAGTGAGTTAGGTCCCACTATGACATTGTGAATTGCAATGTCATTTAAAACATAATGGAAATTGAGAGAATCAGTTCCCACTGTATAATTTGCATTCCGAATCTATGAGGTTCATTTTTTTTATCTGCATGCGTGCACAACTTTTGGTCCATGTGTGTCAGAATTACACTTAAATAATAGTCTATGGGAATGCCAAAAAAACGCAGACAAACTTATTTTTTGCATTTTTTTTGCGTATTCTTTATTATTTCCTGTTATTTTTATGTTATTTCCTGGACTGGAAATGCGAATAAAATCATAGAAAGTCGCAAGTCTGTTAACCTGCAAATGGACCGGAACAAGGACAAAATGCATTGTCCAAAACACACGGAATAATAGAATTATCAGAAAGTCCCCCGAACTCTACTTACCTTCCCTCTCTCCCCCAGCGTTCTAAGCAGCAGGGACGCGGCTGCCGGTCCGGCCCCCTGCTTGCAGTTTCATGCAAGCAGAAGGCCGTGCAGTGCGGCAGAGGAGAGAGGGAAGGTAAGTAAAGGTCGGGGGACTTTCTGATAATTCTATTATGGTGGTTGGGGCTGGGCGAGGAAGCCCTACAATATATCAAAAACATTTTTAAAGGGTGGACATTTTAATATGGAAAATCACTGTTCTTTTTAGCCCTTGTTAAAAAACTGTTGATGATCAGTCATCTATAAATCTATCACATCTGCTTTGTCTGTTTATTAGATTACTCTAATACAGTCATCCTATTCCTAGGCTTACAGCAGGTACTATATGCTACTAAATGAAAAGGGAATGTTTTTGTCATGAAAAAAAAATATTATTATAAAAATTCCTCATATGTAAATACATATGGGATACATTCCTTTGAAAGTATAGCATCTGTGTTATGCTGGAGCTCTCTGATTGTAAAATGTTATTATCTACTAGGTTGACTGTATGACCTTTTAGACCATTGTTAATTTTACATCCTTTGCAAAACAGAATGCAAAATAGGCAAAGGAAAGTGTTTTCTTAGAACACCACTCTCCTATACAAATGAGCAGACATAAGTTCGTTGAAACTACATGTTTAAAGGAATAGTTCACTAGAAAAGTGAAATTTTACTTTAATGTATTGATTGAAGCCCAGGAGCTTAAAGGGCATGTCCACCCCTGTAGAAAACTTTTGGGGTATAATAGTATTCCTTCCCCCAGCCCCAACCGCCATAAAATAATTTCAAGAAAGTTCCCCAACCACTCTCCCCAGCCGCAGTTTCCCGGCCTTCTGCTTGCATGGAACTGCAAGCAGGGGACGGTACCAGCCAATCACGGACGTGGAGGCTGGCTGCTCAGAACGCCGGGGGAGAGAGGTAAGGTAAGTAGAGATCGGGGACTTTCTTGAAATTCTTTTATAGCGGTTGGGGCTGGGGGAAGGAACACTATTATGTGGCAGATGGGTTTTAAGGTAGGGGGACGGCTTGCAAATCGGGAGGGAGAGGGAGGGGGAGGGAAGAGGAGAAGGGCTGAACTGTGCATGCACAACTTCTCCTGGAGGGGAGACAGGAGGCAGAGTCCTATATGGACTCTGCTGTCCTCCTGCTGGGCAGTTTTTGGGACTTTGGGGGGGGACTACAGGAGAACCATTTGGAGCTGGGATGTAACGTAAGGATTTTTATGCACTACACAGTGGGGCCAGTAGTGGGGGCAATTATAGTTTGGATGGTGGACATGCCCTTTAAGGAGCTATGCCTTACCTCCCATTCTTCAATCAATATCTCAGGAGCCAGGGACGAAGGTAATTATATTTACCTTTTGCGAAGTCCACTGCCGCAGATCTGAAAATCTCCGACCGCTTCCTGGTTCTACTCTACTATAGTGTGCATGTGCTATAGTGGATTAGAACCAGGAAGCGGTCAGAGATTTTCAGCTTTGCATCGGTGGATTGCGCGAAAGGCAAATATACTTACCTTCTTCCCTACTTGTGATTTGCCTGTCTTGTCTGTTTTTTCATAAATTGGATATAGATTTTGATAGGACACCGTGTGGTAGTAGGGCCTTCTATCTACTCATTTACGTTGTTTGCTGGGAACATGTTCCTGACATTCTCGTAAAGTGCCCTCTTACCGGATATTGTCACGGCCGTTGGTAAGCCCCGGGTTCTAGCGCGGATTGTGTTTTGTAAAAAAAACTTACAGGGAGATCAATGAAAGCTTTTTCGTTAAAAATCGTGCTAATTTTGCCCCAATCAATTAGATGTTAGCTTTTAAATATTAAATAAGATCTGATTGGTTGGGGCTAAATTAGC
Source organism: Hymenochirus boettgeri (assembly GCA_019447015.1). NCBI lineage: Eukaryota > Metazoa > Chordata > Amphibia > Anura > Pipidae > Hymenochirus > Hymenochirus boettgeri. Next base: position 187,436,614 of record CM033471.1, read on the forward strand.
ACCATTTTTAACGATAAGAACTTTTAATGAATCTCCCTGTTAATTTGTTAGTCTTTCCCCTGCTACTGTTGATATGCAGTCTATTTAATTACAGGTATATTTATGGTAGCAATACAGGCATTTAGGAGCCAGAGCATTGTTTTTGAAAGAAAAGGAGAGGTTAATGTTTTTTTTTTAAATGCAGCCCCTTCTGTGGTTGCTTTTAGATCTAACCATTAACATCACAAAGTCATGCTGTGTTAATATGTAATTTAATTCCCCAGCGGGATAGTGGACAAAACAAAGACAGGTTGCCTCCCCCAAGACATGAAATTTGATAAGTGCTAATATATAGTAACTTTAGGAGGAACCTCTTCTTCTAACCACTGTGGACATCTTGCTTTCCAAAGGCCTTGTGTCTCTGTGAAGGTCAAGTAAAATTGTCTTTAATAATTAAGGGCCAGAGCAGCTGATTTCACTCACAGGGTTATTTATTAAAACGAAAGTGCTCGCTCTCTTTCCCTTGCTTATGTATTATGTATGTGTGAGGAAGTTTGTGAACTCTTGCAATAACATAAGCGAGTGGACAGATAAATCATTTTAATCATATGCTTGCTAACTTTTCCCAGTGGCATTATTAATTAAAGTTTTTAATTTCAAAAATTGCTTGTGGTTTTCAATTTTTGCATTTTCTACTCGCCAAAGGCCCTGTCTCCTTCAAACAACAGGGTATATGTATCGATTTATATCTGTCAATGAATCAATTGTATTTAAAAATGTAAGTAAAATCAGTACTCTGGAATTTAAGAAGGTGTCTGTCACTGTTGCTAGTTTGTGCCATCATTTGGCCAGTTTTTTTTGCCATGTTTCTTTTCAAGTAAATATTAACGTTTATTGTTATATTGCTGTGCCCATTTGTTTAATTAAAATGTTAAACAATCTACTGTTCTACTTCTTTTGTTTAAACTTATTCAAAAGTATTACAAGGGATTTCCATCTGGCTCAATCCATGTATACTATATGAGTAGGTTAGAATGTTCCCGGCAGTAAGCCCCAAATGTGAATAAAAGCCGATCAGGTTTTTGATCTTAACAGGATACACATAAAAAGTAGCACTAAAACACTGTGGCTAATCATAAAAAATTCATATGTGAAATATTGGTAGACACATTTATGGGGCATAGTGCATTAATCCCTTCTTAAAGTTGAAAAGAGTTTTCCAGTGGCTGCGGCAGTTTTAGAAAGTCAAACTCACAGCTGGTGCAATTTTATTAATCAATTTAATATCCTATCTGCACCACTTTTTTGTAAAGTTTTAATAAAACCCGCTATGTGGTTGAGGCACAATCTTAACTACGACAGAAACACAAGGAGGACCACCTCCCATAACATGGAAAGTATGTTGGTTTACGCATCTCAAAATATGTTGCATGGTCAAGTTGTTTATTTACACGCACATATATATTTATATATTTATGTAATATATATTTTGACATTATTGTGTTATTAGTTTTCTCACACATAAAGTGTTCCTGTTGTGATGTACGATAAAAGTGTATGTATCACTGAATGGTATGCCCTGCACACACATTTACAAAAATATGATATTTTAGTATAATGTAATTAGTATTATTAATTAGCTTCTAGGCATTGCAACAATTGTTTAGAGCACTGGAGTGAAAAATCACGATGTTTAAGGTCTGAAAAAGGAAAGCAGAAAATATCTGGTGTCAAAATGACAAGCATGGAAATAGTCTTAGATTAGCTTGGACGTTTTCTAAACAGTTAAATTGGTTCCATTTTTAATTTTATGTTTTTACTGTCTCTTGTGTGTGAAATTGAATTGGCAGTGAAAATTGTTTAGTTTAGTTAGTATTTCTTGCTGAACATAAGGACTGAATAAGTGAGAAAGTGCCCTCAAAAAATGTCACCCAGATAAACTCTGCTGTGCTAAGTTTTGCTTAAACATGTGTCAGAAAGTCCTAGATACAACAGGCCCTGAAATACTAAAATGTGAGCAAAACATAGATACCTTTGAAGTTTTGAAATCCATTCTGTCAGGCCTTGTTCGGAATGTCTGCCCTAGAATAGTCAGTCATACGTATTTACGAGAGTTTGTTCCTCCTGCTTTCAGGCTTGTAAATTCATGAGACTCTATTAATGTTTTCATCAATTATTCATAAACACCTGTGTTGTATTTTGAATGGTTAAGGAAGTGGATGTGAAAAAATATTTTCTGCTGTAATAGAAGAGAGAAGGGAGAATAAAGGAAGTATATGGCAAAGATGGCTTCTAAGCCTAGTTACATAACATAACCCTGAGCATTTTTTTGTATTATGGTGTTTTTTCTTTAGGTGTCAAAGTATATTTATCTACATGCACGAATGTTTACTGAAGGTCAGCACTTAGAATTAGTTTTTTATAATCTATTGTAATGCTACATTGTGCTACATTAATGTACATTTCTAAAGATATAGCCATGCTTTTTGAGTAAGTAAAATATAGCATTTCTTTAAAGGGCAAATCCAGCCCTGAAATGAAAACTTACATACAGGTAAATCACCCCCCCCCAAAAAAAAAAACAAACAAACCCTAAACTGTAATTGTTTGAAATCTGAAATCCTGCACAATGTCCTGTTTCTGCTTCCTGGTTCTTCCAGTTAGTAACAGTCAGTGATGGATTTGACAGTTGACATCCCAGCCAATGACTGAATGTTAATCCCCTTTCTGCCTCTTCTGAGCATGCCCAGGCTCAGTTCAGGTTTCTAAATTGCTCAGTTTCCATGAGGCATCCAGAAGCATAGCAGGCATCAAGTAATGAATTCATAGGACAAGGTATGATATATCAACATATTTAAAGAGGCCATTCTTTCTAAAAGATGTTCTTATGAGGGTGGGGTTGTCCTTTAAGTGAGGATGCTTTCAATGGATATTTGTTAACACCTGCATTTCTGAAACAAAAATTGTAATTGTGATCCAAAATTGATCAAACTTCAATCATCTCTTTCAACAGATGGCTAATTACTAATAATTGGTAATCAGCTGTGATTCAGACATATACTTTGACGTGGACCTCACTATTTTTATATGTGAGGTTCCCTTAAAGGGCAACTGTGGTCTCAAAACAAGTTAGGGTTAAATAAAAGCCTGCAGTATTTCCTTTAAAATGAGCCGACAATCACATCTCTCGCAGGAGCCTGTAAGAAATTACATGGGTGAATGTTCAACTTCCTGCTTCCAGTAGGTTGAGTGACATCACCTGACTTCTGTCCCACCTGTTAACTTAATCTGGGGAAATCAGGAAGTACCTGGGAAAAAATTGACAGTTGAGAAGGGGAGTCTATTAATGCAGGAGGGCTGGTCACATGGCTGAAAACAGGAAGTGTTCAAGCTGTAAGTTACATTGCTGACCTTTCTTCCAGCAATAACTTCTCACAAATTTAGGTTTTATTTTGAAGGTGCAATGGAAGGCTTTTTATATAATTCTTACTAGTTTGGAAGAATTCAAGACCACAGTTACCATCTCTGTATCCACATCAACAATCAGAAAATGTATGTCTGAACCATGGCTATATCTACTGAAGGAAACCAATGTTGATTGATTGTTTAAAAGCATACATGGAAGGATTTTTAAGAGATGGATTCCTGAAAGGGTTATAATGGGCAGTGGAGTCCCATGAACATTTTTATTACTGGGTATCCTCTGTCCCTGTCAATATGATTTTACACCTGTCCCTAAACAAGTAACACTTGTACCTTGGCTCCCATTGTTTTAATTTCCTTTCAGAATGACACCTCTTGTGCTTTTCGGTGGACTCGAGGTGCCAGAGCTGCAGATAACAGTGACACCAAGAAGGGGAGATTATGGTCGCCTATAATCCCCCCCAAAACGCCTATTAATATACTTGTAAAACATCCACAGTATCCACCTTAACCATATGGCCATCTTAAAGAGTCACTAATATCTTTGTTTAAGCAAAGAGTATATTTTTAGGGAGATAGGAGCATATTCTCCATTTCTTAATTCTCTAAATGAAATGCTTGAGCAGAGCTTGACAGCTCCTTCACTGTCCTCCCCCCTAATACACCTCCCCTTTTTTATCCTTACATAATGCTTATGTTAGACACGCAGGTGCCCTAATTAGAGAAGGGTGGGGGAAGTGGAGGGCTGTCAGTGATGCAGTGATCTAGCGATATCTGCTCCTGTAAAGCAAGGAACAGACGTGGTTTCGCACACACACGCCGCCCAACTACACAACAAAAGGCAGTGTTTGGCCTACAATTTGATTATGTGTGGGGGATCAACAACAGAGCCCAAGCCAACACCCATACACAAACTAATTTTTTGGTGAAACACCTGTTGGGAGATGTGTGCACAATCGCATGTCTGTTTGTAGCTTAAGTAAACAAGGGAAATAGAGACTATTACCCCATCCACCTTTTCATTGTGATTGTTTCAAAAAAAAAACAACACTTTCATTCCCCTTTAACAAGTACACAATACATAATTAAAAAAAATACTTTTTCGAGTTTTCAGCACAGATTAGTCGGGAGTCTAACTATAATAAAAGAGATAACAGCCTTTGTGTGTATTGGGACATCATTATAATGCATAATCATAATATGCAGATTGACTGTAAATTCATAAACATTAAAGGACATGTCCACCCTTTCCAACCACTTTTGATATTTTATAGATATAAGATATAAGAGATAAGATATAAAAAGGGTTTGGAGCTAGGAGGGGGGGGGGAGCCCGGAGCCCTTAAACAGATCAAAACACAAGATCAAAAAACAAAATACATTTAAGTTAATGCCAGATATCAAAAAGATACAGGGTGGGCTGCACTCCAAAATAGAACGTTTTATTTCAAGCCAAACATCAAACAGCAATACAACGTTTCGAGGGTAACACCCCCTTCATCACCTGATGAAGGGGGTGTTACCCTCGAAACGTTGTATTGCTGTTTGATGTTTGGCTTGAAATAAAACGTTCTATTTTGGAGTGCAGCCCACCCTGTATCTTTTTGATATTTCAAATTTCTGTCTTTTCGAAAGTTAATATTTTTAAAGTTAACCACCTTCATTCTTGCAGTGAGGTGAAAACTTGTCCATGATCCTCGGGATGGCAGGCCATCATTCATGTTGGGCAGGAGCATCGTACCATTTTTTTTCATACTGATGCCCAGTGCCAATGGAGGGTCAGGCCTTCTGCCCCTCCAACGCAAAAGCTCTGTCAAACTAACTTGCTTGGCTTTTATGAGGAAGTAAGTAGAAATGAGAAATGGACATTTTCCTACAAGATATAGCCATGCTTTTGAGTAAGTAAAATATAGCATTTCTTTAAAGGGCAAACCAGCCCTGAATGAAAACTTCATACAGGTAAATCACCCCCCCCCCCAAAAAAAAAACAAACAAACAACCCTAAACTGTAATTGTTTGAAATCTGAAATCCTGCACAATGTCCTGTTTCTGCTTCCTGGTTCTTCCAGTTAGTAACAGTCAGTGATGGATTGACAGTTGACCATCCCAGCCAATGACTGAATGTTAATCCCCTTTCTGCCTCTTCTGAGCAGGCCCAGGCTCAGTTCAGGTTTCTAAATTGCTCAGTTTCCATGAGGCTCCAAAGCATAGCAGGCATCAAGTATGAATTCATAGGACAAGGTATGATATATCACATATTTAAAGAGGCCATTCCTAAAAGATGTTCTTATGAGGGTGGGGTGTCCTTTAAGTGAGGATGCTTTCAATGGATTTTGTTAACACCTGCATTTCTGAAACAAAAATTGTAATGTTGATCCAAAATTGATCAAACTTCAATCATCTCTTTCAACAGATGGCTAATTACTAATAATTGGTAATCAGCTGTGATTCGACATATACTTTGACGTGGACCTCACTATTTTTATATGTGAGGTCCCTTAAGGGCAACTGTGGTCTCAAAACAAGTTAGGGTTAATAAAAGCCTGCAGTATTTCCTTTAAAATGAGCCGACAATCACATCTCTCGCAAGCCTGTAAGAAAATTACATTGGGGTGAATGTTCAAACTTCCTGTTCCAGTTAGGTTAGTGACATCACCTGACTTCTGTCCCACCTGTTAGACTTAATTCTGGGGAAATCAGGAAGTACCTGGGGAAAAATTGACAGTTGAAAGGGGAGTCTATTAATGCAGGCAGAGGCTGGTCACATGCTGAAAACAGGAAGTGTTCAAGCTGTAAGTTACATTGCTGAACCTTTCCAGCAATAACTTCTCACAAATTTAGGTTTTATTTTAGGTGCAATGGAAGGCTTTTTATATAATTCTTACTAGTTTGGAAGAATTCAAGACCACAGTTACCATCTCTGTATCCACATCAACAATCAGAAAATGTATTCTGAACCATGGATATATCTACTGAAGGAAACCAATGTTGATTGATTGTTTAAAAGCATACATGGAAGGATTTTTAAGAGATGGATTCCTGAAAGGGTTATAATGGGCAGTGGAGTCCCATGAACATTTTTATTACTGGGTATCCTCTGTCCCTGTCAATATGATTTTACACCTGTCCCTAAACAAGTAACACTTGTACCTGGCTCCCATTGTTTTAATTTCCTTTCAGAATGACACCTCTTGTGCTTTTCGGTGGACTCGAGGTGCCAGAGCTGCAGATAACAGTGACCACCAAAGGGGAGATTATGGTCGCCTATAATCCCCCCCAAAACGCCTATTAATATACTTGTAAAACATCCACAGTATCCACCTTAACCATATGGCCATCTTAAAGAGTCACTAATATCTTTGTTTAAGCAAAGAGTATATTTTTAGGGAGATAGGAGCATTCTCCATTTCTTAATTCTCTAAATGAAATGCTTGAGCAGAGCTTGACAGCTCCTTCATGTCCTCCCCCCTAATACACCTCCCCTTTTTTATCCTTACATAATGCTTATGTTAGACACGCAGGTGCCCTAATTAGAGAAGGGTGGGGGAAGTGGAGGCTGTCAGTGATGCAGTGATCTAGCGATTGCCTCCTGTAAAGCAAGGAACAGACGTGGTTTCGCACACACACCCGCCCAACTACACGACAAAAGGCAGTGTTTGGCCTACAATTTGATTATGTGTGGGGGATCAACAACAGAGCCCAAGCAACACCCATACACAAACTAATTTTTTGGTGAAACACCTGTTGGGAGATGTGTGCACAATCGCATGTCTGTTTGTAGCTTAGTAAACAAGGGAATAGAGACTATTACCCCATCCACCTTTTCATTGTGATTGTTTCAAAAAAAAAACAACACTTTCATTCCCCTTAACAAGTACACAATACATAATTAAAAAAAATACTTTTTCGAGTTTTCAGCACAGATTAGTCGGGAGTCTCTATAATAAAAGAGATAACAGCCTTTGTGTGTATTGGGACATCATTATAATGCATAATCATAATATGCAGATTGACTGTAAATTCATAAACATTAAAGGACATGTCCACCCTTTCCAACCACTTTTGATATTTTATAGATATAGATAGAGATAAGATATAAAAAGGTTTGGAGCTAGGAGGGGGGGGGGGGAGCCCGGAGCCCTTAAACAGATCAAAACACAAGATCAAAACACAAAATACATTTAAGTTTAATGCCAGATATCAAAAAGATACAGGGTGGGCTGCACTCCAAAATAGAACGTTTTATTTCAAGCCAACCATCAAACAGCAATACAATGTTTCTAGGGTAACACCCCTTCATCACCTGATGAAGGGGTGTTACCCTCGAAACGTTGTATTGCTGTTTGATGTTTGGCTTGAAATAAAACATTCTTTTTGGATGCAGCCACCCTGTATCTTTTGATTGCCTTGTTCCCTTGGAAGTGGGAATTGGATTTTCTGCACCCACCTGGGGATTAGTGTGCATATGCCTTCTTATGACATATTTTAATGCCAGATATGCATGGAATGATTGGCACTTGGAACAATTGTTTCTACAAAGACATTTTATCATATGCAGAATTCTACATGCATGTATGCCACTTAGTTAAATTCAAGTGGTCTAATTAAGCAATAGTGTAGTTCATCGACCAACTGACAAAAATTAATGGAAAAAATGAAGATCAGGTCAGATGGATAATTTTTAGTGGTCCCATCTTCCAGTCCCCTCAAGGGGAAATCTGTAAAAGATATATGGCCCGGTGGGAATTTCGACCATTGTTTTGAGACAAAACGATTGGAAAATCAATTTTAAAATCGACCTGTGAATGGCCTTTTAGACTACTATACCTTTAATTATTCCAGTTATTTACAAACTGAAACAATGACCTAGTAGCTACTTTCTTAAATTAAAGGGGAACTGTGGTCTACAAACAAGTTTGTTTTAAATGTAAGGCCAGGTTCATACCTTTAAAACGAGTCATCAACCACCTCTCTACGTGCTGCACAGCCCAAAATATGAAAAAATCACTGATCAGAAAGTTAAGGGGTGGGAGGTTCTGAATCTGCGGTCAGAAATACTATTTCCTTCCTCCACATGCTCAGTGCATGACTGAAGGGTAGGAGGGGGGTGGGGAGAACAGCACAGCCCACAGCACTGCTTTTTTAAATTCCTCCCACTTGCTGGCCTTTCCCAATTGTGGGCCCTGTGTCCCCTCCCCTTGCAGCCCCCTGTGGCCCCTCCCACTCATGGACTCTGGCTCCGCACACTCGCGGGTCCTATGGCCCCTCCCCCACTTGCCCCGGGGCTCCTGAGTGGGAGGGGCCATGAGTGGGAGGGGGCCCACAAGTGGGAGGTGCCCCAGGGCCCGCAAGTGGAAGGGGCCCCAGAGCCATGAGTGGGAGAGGCCCCAGAGCCATGATTGGGAAGGGCCACAACACATGAGTGGGAGGCAGCAAGGGAAAGGCCCAAGGGGCTGCAAGAGGTGCAGGGGACCTGGTGATGCTGCAACCATATCACACATATAAATGTAAATATCTTCAAAACTATGTAAAATAAATAATCAAAGTAAATTGCAAAAATCCTCAGGAAAGCAATTCCTGTCAATTTATCTAAAGTCATTTTTGGACCACAGTTACCCTTTAACAGTTGCTTTCTTGTATTTAAGGCTGAGGCCCCACTACAATGTACTAAATTGTGCACGCAAACGCAAGCGTTATCACGCGATTTCTGTGCGCAATCACGTGTGCAAACGCGCTAAAACGCCTTAATGTGGCCTAGCCCTAAATGAGGATAAAAAAGGTAGGCAAAGGAGGTAACCTGTTATATTTGCAATGCAAGGCTGTTAGGGATTCTATATATGCCACAAAATTGTTGTTATAACCAGGGTGCATAAAAATAATTGTTATAAAATGGTTTACTAATGCGTTATAATCCCTACATCTTGTTCTAGCTCACTGTCCATTCACATCATAGGATATCTATCTGTGCTTATTAATGACAAAGTGTAGACAAAACATTTTCCCCCTCTGCTATGTTCCCTCCAAGTCTTATTGTTTAATTGCTTGTGAAGGCTACTTAAACCTAAAGGAATTATGTGTAGTTTTCATGTGACTGCTTAGCTACCTAATTAAGTTGATTCTTTGTGGAATGGCAGCAAGCCATGGGAAAAGGTATGTGTCGGATTACATGTCATCTCTAGAAGGCAATGATTTGGCACACTGCTTTAATATGCACCCAAGTAAGGCTTAATCTGTGTGCCTCCCTAAAACCCAAGGGGGCCACACAAGATGAGCAGCTTTGAAGCCAGTTAATCTACCTTGCTAGATCCTTTTTTTTACCATTTCCTCCTTTTTGGAGGAGCTGAGGAGAGCTTTCTGATATTGGCATTTATTGACATTATAAGTATATTGGCATTTATTGTATATTCTTTTATGTTCTCGGGTACAGATTTTGTTTTTCAGAAATAGACAATCTGTCACTTACAAACCCATCTGAGATACTGTAAATACTGGTGAATCAAATCATATTGGTCTGTCTTAAAAATCCTATTAAATACACATGGAATTGACAAATACTGTCGGATCCACTGCACTTTTAAGCAAGGTGTCAGTAAGGTGTGGGGGACGAAAATGACCGATATTGATACAGAGAAACCACTGCCATTAACATTGTGGGTGACCAATCCCCATACTGCAAATACCATTCCATTAGTCCTATTGCTATCGAAGTGTTCCCAATATATGCACATGCGTGTATGACTTCTTGTGCATATCACATGCACTCCAAAAAACACAGAAGTGCTAGAGGGCAGCACACAAAGCATATCACACACGGCAGCACATTACAAAATTCGTGCTTATGTTGCCATGCGTATTAGTGGGTCCTTAGCCTTAATTTGCTCCTTTGCTGCAGGGACATTAATAAAAAATATTTTATAGTCCACTTTATCACCCCCATCACCAATAATGTCATCAGTACAGTTTGATATAAATTCAAAAGTAAACCAAGCTCAGAGCAGTGCAGTAAGACTGAAGCCTACAATAAGGATAAAAAACAAACAAAAAAGACCCTTAACTTTTAAATTGAAATCAGGTAAAGCTTTACATCAGGGGTGTCAAAATCAGATAAGGGTCCAAAATCAAAAAGACAGAGAAAGTGGTGGGCCGAATTTATTTTTTAAGATACTTTGCGGGTGCAGGTTGGGACTCTGTCATGCTTGTGCCTAGTGCTGGTTCTTGGCAGGGAATGGGTGTGAAGCACACTGTTTTGGACTGGGACCTCTACCTATGGCGCAATCATGTGCTAACTTGCAACACCCACATTTCTCTTCTGGCATGGTAATGGAATGGCCAACTCCAATGGAAGGCTCTTGTCACACCTGAATATAGATGAAATGTCCTCCTCAGTGTACAATAATGTGCTCATATATGATCATAGTCCAAACAACATATAAATCAGCTGTTGAATCAGAAAGTCCTAGTCCTATAATCACTTACCCCTCCTCTACTGTCCCCCTCAACTCAGGAATGCAGCAGAATTTTTTTTTCTTTGTCACACCTACCTCCAGTCCCCAGTGCCGGGCTAGATAAGTGATCAGTTATTACAGCGGTGACTGCATCCAAGCCTTACTATGCTGCTATTCATTCGTGCAGTCCCAAGCAGCGTGGTAACTATAGATCTGCCTGCTAGTTATCGCAATCAGTTGTTTTTAAACAGCTGATCGCACCTATATTAGTAAAGGTGAGTCAGATCAGCTGTTTAAAAAGAGATCTATAGTTATGCCACTACTTGCGACTTCACAAATGGAGAGCAGCGTGATAGCTTTTGGATGCTGTACAGTCACCAGGGGCTACAAACAACAGCCAGAATGTCCGGATTCAGCCTGCGGGCATTGAGTTTGACACATGTGCTATACATCATGGTGTCCTGGACAGGAATGAGGAACAGCTGCAGGTGATCTCTTGTAAGGAAAACTAGAAATTATTATTTGCATTTACTAACCCTTTGAGGCCCAGGACAAATGACTTATCTGCCCACTATAATCTATCAAGAAGAAACCATATGGATGCTGGGTCCAGTGCTATCATTTTATGCTGCTCTTTTTCCATTGTTTCTCAAATTTCTTAATGTTTTTTTTTTTTAAAGATTAAAAAATTATTTATACTTGTTTTGCCAAACTTATAAAGTGATAACTGTGATAAAAATTACTTCTTGTCTTTTTTTATTAATGTGCTGTGCACTCTTTTGTAGTTGTGTTTTTTTTTAGCTCTTTGCCCTTTGCTCTCTCACCTTTTAATTGTTACCACATGAGTCAAAGTGTTAAGCTGGTCATTTAAATGTTTTCCTGTAAGGTCTCTTTCCTTCCGGAATTTCACATGGGAGGGAAAACATGCAGAACACTTTCAAAGATACAGTTCATAGAAACCTGATTATGCTGTGAAATACAGCTGTATGACTACAAGGGCTTAAGATTTCTATTCTATTATTAGCATTCATACATATGTAAAATGAGTTGCATAAGTTTCTCATGCAGTACTCCTCCCCATTGCCCTGTGTATGCTTCAAGATACCACAGTTCAGCATAACATCTTACACACTCCGTTTGCTTCTGGCCTGGAAGGAAGTAGGCTACAAATCCTCATTTATCCTCTTAAGTGAAGCAAGGCTAGCAAAGGTTGAAATAATACAGTGGAAATTGCTGCAATAACTTTTTTCCCCAATGATGCCGAACAATATTTTTCTTTTTAGCATGTTATTTGCATTCTATCCATATGAGGCACCAACAGTGTCCATATTTGTTGCAACAAAACTGTCCCTCCCCCAATTTAAGTTCCCACAGTTACTAGAGCATTTTTCAGTCATCAGTTCTTACCGTAAGTACCACTTATCAAAAAAAAAAAATCAGGTTAGGCAGTCACATGAAATTTCACTTTTTTGTTTATATCACATTAACAAGCATGCACACTTGTTGAGTAATCAGTTTTAAAGGAATCACTTTATTTAAATTTTTTTTTTTAACACAAATCATATAGGTGTAGTGAAGGGACTTTAGTCCTGAGTGAGCGGGACAAATGACTGGTGGTTGCGGCAAAAGATGAGTGCGTGACCAATTGTGCGGTCCCATAGGGAACCAAACGTTCGGGCGTGATTTACCAACAGGTCCAATCGCCCGTTTGTCCAGTCCGGACATGGCCCGATTGTCGGCCAAAACGCCCATTCGAACACATCGTGTGGCGTGGGTTGGCACCTGCGATCGCACGTGTGTACGAACCTTTAGCTGTGGGTACTGTACAATAATTGTTGCGGGCAATATCTATGAAAAGAGCTTGTGTTTTTTTCTGTAAATTGTAAACCTGGAAATTACCATAGAATTAAACAAACAAAGGAGTGAACTTCACATAAAATAGACAATTACATTTATGGCTTTTTAAGGGGGTTGTATTCCTGAACAACACAAATCTACTTCAGACTTTCAAGTGAGTTATTTTATTGCTCTTTCTGCCCATCACTGCTGTTTTTTACAGTTGGTTTTAAATTATCATTAGCACTTTCTTCTTAATAACAGATTGGGTCACAACAATATCAATACATTTGCCACAGTGTTCTAGTTTTAAAGAGGTATCACCAATAACTTCTTTAAAATCCCTGCTGAAAACCTATTTAAAGTGCTTCTTCCTCCTGCAAACATTTGTGGGTGTGCTGAGACACAATATGTGTCTCAGCACACTGAGTACCAAATAATAGCCCTGAGTACCAAATATACAGTCATGAAAAACAGAAATGAAACACTCTTTCAATTCAAAGGTATTATTATGCTTTAGCTTATAATAAAAAAAACACCTGGCTCTTGCCAGGTTGAAAAATTATCGAAATCTAACCTCAGGTGTAAAATAATACAAACAGATTCCAGATATATATATAGAACATTTTTCATAGTGTCTACTTTTTTTTTATAATGACTGAATGTACTTGATTCACTATTTTTAGGTATATTAAAAAGAGCATATCCACTCCCAGAAATAAACTCTTTACTCTTCCCCACCTAACTAAATGGCAGTGATTAACTGCTACAACCCGGAAGAAAGACAGCATCTGTGTGAGATGCCGACTTTTTTGCAGCACAGGACAATAACTATAATAATTTTATGGTTTGAGGGGTGGGTAAGGTTAGTATATAATTTCTTTCAGGGTTGGGGGGGCATGCCTTTTGACAGCTCACCAACCAATTGCTCTAAAGCTGGGTACACACAGTAACAATAAAGCCCCAATACCGTTTGATCCGACGGTATCGGAGCTTTATCTCTACTGTTTGTACCTTTGTTTCTGAACGAGCGCGAGGCCAACGAATGCTTGTGTTGGCCGAACGCTCATTCGGGAATGACGATAGACTCCCTATAGACGAGTCTAGCGCGGCTGATGGAAACACACAGTCCCGAGCGTTCTTCCTATAATGTTTATAGGGAGAATGCTCGGGACTGTGTGTATGCAGATCTTTGAAAGATGGCAGACAGGATCTTCCAGATCCTGTCTGTCATCTTTCAGAAATCTGTACTGTGTGTATCCAGCTTAAAGCCAATGTTTCAGGGAATTTCTTTACCAGAATTGTCCGAAATAACCATAGCAGGTTAGGTGTTTTAAAGATAAACTCATGTTAGTGCATTTTTAATGGAAAATAAATAGATGTAAAACCCACCTTATAAATAGGAAATACACACCTTCATAAGCACAGAAAAGATAAGCCATATATTAGCTTTATAGTGAAACAGGAATTTTACCTGAGATTATGGCATTTTAAAAAGAAGGAATATTAAATATGTAACGTTTATTTGAACTCTGTGTCTGCAGAACTAGAACGGTCTTTTAACCCTTTCTTGTCTGGCTTTTAAAAAAAAATAAAGTAAAAGAATACCTTGAGAGATACCTTTTAGGACACCTTTTATGTTTGGCTTACTGTATCTTTCTTTGTTTTAAAGTACCTACAGGAAAGATGGTACATTAAATGTATTAGCATTTTCTACTTTTTTCACAAGATGCAGCTCTGTCCCATGTGGAGCAGAACACATTAAAGTACGACGTGTGTTCTATTTCAGCAAAGCTCAGTTTTAGTATACAAATAAATCATGCAAGTCAAGCATTCAGAAAGGACTGATATTAAACACAGAAATTACAGATTTGAGTTATAAGTCACTTGCTGGCTGCTGCAGAAATATAGATTTTTGCAAATTTTTTCATATTTTTATCTTTCCATTTGCATTATAGATTTTTGCAAATTTTTTCCCTTTCCCTTTGCATTTTTTGCCAGTAGCAGTTTAATGAGCTGTGTGTATGCTTTTTATTTGTCAGCCATGTCAGCATTTGAAGAGCAGCCTGTGTCTGTTGATGTCCAAGAAGGAAGTGTGGCTCGATTCTCCTGCAAGATAACAGCAAATCCTCCAGCAGTCATTACCTGGGAAGTTAATCGCACCTCTCTTCCCCTTGCAATGGACAGGTAAATTCTATAAGATACGTTTTTTTTCTCTAGAGTCCAGAGACAACATACACAGATTCCCGAAAAAGGTTGTTTATTGAGAACTTACTGGAAATCCATATTGTTGGATACCATGTTTTTATCTATAATAAATTTCCCTTATACTGTTTTGCACACTGAGAAAATTATTAGCTTAAAGGGCTTTTTAATAGGTTACTACATGAATTTGTAAACAGAAATGTAATACTAAATTCTCTTCTGGCAAATGTATCTGCCTCCTTCCTCTGCTCAATGAGCTTTTCATAAGCATGTGTTGTGGAGACAGCAGGGATGCTGAACTAAATCTTTGGCTGTGATATCAGCAGTCACAGCAATAATTAAATAATCTTATATATTTGGTAAATAATAAATCTAATAATATGATGAATATGCCATATGTGGTTGGGGGCTACTAATCGACATGTGACTGTTCTTTGTTTTTACAATAATAATGAGATGCAGAGCACTAGCTATTGTAAATACTGCAAAGGGCTAGGTGCTGCTATGAATAAAAATAATCCTTTATTAGAGTAGGGAAATAACATAAAAACAATTAAAATCTAGGTTACAAAAGTGCAGCAGCAAATATATACATCGGTATATAGTGGATAGTCATAGTAAAGGTGCAAGACACCAAAATGGGAGTAACAATGAGAGTAGGTACAAAGATAGTACTATAGTAATATCACAGAGTATGTGTATTGCCCCAATAAAGCACATAAACTAAGCATCACAAAATATATAGGTAAGGAGGTAATACCGTAACCAACAGGTGTAACTTGGGGGCATATTTATAAAGGTTCGTTAAACTTTTCGCCTTCTTTAACACAGGTTCGTTAAACTTTTCGCCTAATTTGGACTTTTCACTATTTATAAAGCAGCGATAACCAGTAGTTGAAAGGTCATTACCGCAACCTTTCGCTTTTTGCCATACATCGCTGCGAAAAGTGTATTTCTGCATTAAGTCCAGCCATTCCAATTCGCCAAGTCTGAAGTGGCGATTTATTTAGTCTGTCAATGGGTCCATAGAAGGTGTCAGTACATTGTGGAGTGTTTCTCAATACTAATAAGTACTCAGGGGGGTGTTAGACTATTATCCAGTATTTACTGTAATACGATCTGAGATTTCGCTTTTTTAAGGTTAATTTTTCGCTTTTTAAAGATCTTTTTTTTTTGTAAGGTTCCCATTTTCTTTTTTACCAATAAAGTTAAATGGGGGTCTGAGGGACATATTTATAAAGGGGAATAATTTTTTCTTTTTTTCCCCACCAGCCTTTCCCACAATTTTTTAAACTTTCAACTTTTCCTTTCATCAAAGTTATTAAAAAGGCGAATTTTCATCAAAAGCGAAAATTATGTAGCAAAAAGTAGCACTAATAATGCTGAAAGTTTAGCACATATGATGGTAAATAGGTAATACTCCCTGGTGGTTTTTCAAAGAAGTATTAAATTGGTTAATACACAGTGAACACCTATCTTTGTTATTAAAAATAGCCGAACACATTTAGTGTTTTTTTCAGTCAAAGATATAATAAATAGTGTAAAACACAAAGAAGAATTTTCTCTATTTTAATAGGATGATGGTGTAAAACTTAATTTTTTTTCTCTATTTCATTAATAGGACACATTATTTAGTATTGCTAAATTATGAAACCAGTTACATTAATATGGGAACATACCATAGTGCTGTGTAAGAAATAGTCATGTTAATGGAACATTCCAGTAAGTGCTGATGTTTGGCGAAAATTCTGGTAACACTGCAAAAAAAGCAACAAAAGGGAGAAAAGGGGCAAAAAGGTGAAAATTTATGAATGGCTTTAAATAAAAATAGCTCTGAAATTACACTTGAGAGCAATTACACTTGAGAGCAATCTCTCTTTTCGCAGTGATACCACACTTACTGCAATGAATAAGGCGAAAACTATCGCTGCAAAGGCAAAATCGAAAACGACGTTTTATAAATTAGGCGAAAATAGCGCTATTTGTCATTGCGATGTCCTGCGATAGCGAAATGGCGAAACTAGCGATTGTTTATAAATATGCCCCCTGGTGTCTCTCCACAGCTGCTTCTCAAAGTCAAGACGCTGCCAGGATGCGTTTCGTCCCTTGGACTTAATCCATGTGGCCAGCTATTTTCTCCTATTTACATTTTTTGTTTTTAGGATTGACATGGCCTTTAACCCATGGATGACAAATATATATAGGACTGTTTTTTGGCAAGATTTATTAGAAATTCAAGTAAATTGGAAAATCAGTTTGAAATTAGAATCAGTGTTTTCCTAAACTTGTACTGTTGCATTTTTCTTTAGGATTACTGTGCTGCCAAAAGGTGTTCTACAAATATATGGTGTCAATAAGAGGGATGCCGGAAATTACAGATGTGTGGCTATCAGTGGATCTAATAGAAGGAAGAGCGCAGAGGCCACACTAACTGTAGTGCCAGGTATAATGAAACAGGGGGGGGATTAATATAAATAAATATTAGTAGCAATGTGAAAGAAATTACCCTAAATTAACAGACCTCAAAGTCCCAGGTATTCTGTAATTATTTATATAGTAATAATAGCAAAAGTGCGCCCGTTGGTGCACAGTGGGAAATATGTGGGTGTATGTTTAGCTATATGTGGGTACAGATGATATAAAATCTTTATACCCGTATATACTCGAGTATAAACCGACCCGAGTATAAACCGAGGTACCTATTTTTACCTGAAAAAGGGAGTAAAAATGATTGACTCGAGTATAAACCGAGGGAAGAAAATATGAACACTAATGTTCAATATTTGGTACCATAAAAATAGCAGAATGCAGTTACCAACTATTCCATGGCACTCCAGATGTTTGTAAACTACAACTCCCAGCATGCTTTGGTTGCTGGGAGTTGTAGTTTCTGAACATCTGGAGTGGCAAGCTCACATAATAAAATAATGCAGTTTCACATCATAATTAAATGCCTTTATTCACAGTTCCCCAACTAACCCCAACCCCCACCCCTTCACTGTACAGATTTATGGTACTAGCCCACCCCTAAAACTATACATAAGATTTTCCTTACTGTAGGCTGAACATCTCCTCCAACATGTCCTCCTTCCAGTCTCACAGACAGAGCTGCACAAGATGCTGTTTAGGAGATCGAGAGGCGGCTGTGAGGGCTCCTCCATCCTCCCTCTATGTCCGGTGCAGTCAGTAGGCGGTGCGTACGCAGGACGTACGTAACTTACGTCCCCGACGTGCCCGACGACGTCCCCGACGTGCACACACGTGCACCTCTGACTGCTCCGAGTTTCCTCACTGCACTGCCGAACGCTCTGCTACGGTAGGCTGCTTCTATGCGTATGACCTGAGTATAAACCGAGGTCAGGTTTTAAAGGTATTTTTAAAACCTAAAAATCTCGGTTTATACTCGAGTATATACGGTAAGCACTACTATAAAAATTTAGGGATTTGTACAAAAAAATAAAGGCAAGATGTTAAAAATAAAAATAAAGAAACTCTATGAAATCCTGGTTCTATTAGTGTTACATCCTCTAAATTAATATTCTACACAATATACAGAGGCAGAAGGGAACCTATTGGGTGTACCCCAATAGGTATTAGAGGGAACATATATACACACACCTTTTGGATTGTACTGGAAGTGTTAGTGCTTTAGAAATACATGTTAAATATACATAAATTGTAGCTTAACATCTAGATAAGACAGACATTATCCATCTTATATTTGTTATTATTATTTATTATTATTATTATGGATTTATATAGCGCCAACATCTTCTGTGTCGCTTTACAATTACATAGTCATACATTACATACAGGGTAATACAAAATATGAGTAAACAGCGTGATGAGTTTCTTACAGCAATACTATGATACAATAGGAGAGAGGACCTTGCCCAAAGAGCTTACAGTCTAAAGGATATGGGGTGAGACATAAGGTTGCAGCAGTCGGTAGGCTGTAAATAGATTGGCAGTGGAGTGTGAAAGGTGGGTTATATAACACTATCACATTTTTCTGTTTTGTTTATTGATTTGTTTTGATAAATCTATACAGGAAGATATAAAATTGCAGGGTTTTGAGAGATGGGTGAAACTGCTAAAATCTGTTTTCACCTGTGGACCTGGAAAATGGTCTGGGGAAACATACATACATCCAGAAGTTTAAAAAAAATAACTTTCCTCACGATCGAACTGTTTTTCGAGATTATGCATGTATTTCAAGGGTCACCAAAATTTTCAAAAATTAGAATTTTAAAGGAATTTTCTAAAATTTTTTGTAAGAATGATACAGTAAATTACTGTAAATGGCTCTGGGACATGAGAAATGGCCTGGTTCAGAATTGGTTCAGAATTGGTTATAATCAGATTTTTTTCAGAAAGAAACTGACTGGTATATTAACCAATCAGATTCTTTCTGAAAGAATCTAATTGTAACCAATTCTACAAAAAAAAATCTGATTGGTTCTTTCTGAAAGAATCTGATTGTATCCAATCAGAATTGGTTACAATCAGATATTTTCAGAAATAATCTTATTGGTACGCTTTCTGGAAGAATCAGATTGTAACTAATCAGAATTAGTTACAATCAGATTCTTTTAGAAATAATCTGATTGGTAAACTAACCAATCAAGCCTCATAAACACATTTTTGTACGATGCTGCCAACGAACGTTTAACAACATTATCGTTAATCCTCATAATTTAAACGCCATCTGTACACACAGCAACAATAGTCACCACGAGAGTCGTTAGATATAGACTTTCGCACGTAAAGTAACGTTCGTATCTTCGCGCAATTACGAAAGCAGAGCATGCGCCTTTTATATATTTTTTCGTAGAACGTTAACGGTAATCTGCTGACCATGTACAAATATACGATAATCGGCAGAACAAATCAACCAGGCTTATCGTCTGATAAAGCCGACAATACTCGACGGTCGTTTGTCTTTGACAATCGTTGGTGGTATATTTTCTACATATTACTACATATTACTACATTACTACATATTTGTTAATATTGATATAACTATTTATTTAGTGCTTAAACAACACATAAACACTGTCCCTGTGTATATTACTTTTACCCACCCCCACCAACATAGTACCTCTGAAAAACCCAATGTATTCCCCATGAAATTATAAATTTATTTCTATAATATAAGGGATAATAATTCTGTTTATCTCCTCTATCTCCTCCCCACTTATTGAGATAGAGGAGAAAGGATTATTCTCACTTCCCCCCAGCCTGTCGTTTATTGGGGATGTGCACGCCCATGTGTGCTTGAGCACGTCTGTGATATTGTGTGCTGTAAAGGTGGGGGATGTCATATCTGATTGTAGTTCAATGAGGGTGTGTGAAATCAGATCCGGTTGTAGTTCAATAGGGATGCGTGCACCTGTGTGTAATAAAGTAATACGCATCACACACCTCGGCGCAGCATAGGAAGACAGGGATCGTGGACTAACTTAGTTGTAGTGAAGATAGCTGCCTGATAGCGGAATCCTGCTCCTTCAAGTGTCCAGGAGGAGTTGCAATATGTCTGTATTTAAAGAGAACTAACCCCAATTGGCTGGTGTAGTGCTGGGTACAGGGAGGATCTGGTTAATATAAGCAGTTAGATCCCATAGTATGTCTTTAAAACTACATTACCCAGCATCCCCTGATATTTCCAGAGCCTTGGTAATGTTGCATGCTTGGAATAGTAGTCCTTTATTGGGTAGAGGGTGGCATATAGACAAAGGCTGTGGGATGCTGGGTAATGTAGTTTAAAACTAATAGTATGTAATGTATTTGCTGATATTATTTCCTTGTAACGGTCGATCAGTCAGTTGAAAAATCACAGGTGATTTCGCTGGCGGCAGATTTTGGTCGCCTGTTTGCCCTGATCCGATTGGCCATGTTGGAAAATCACTGCCAATTGTGCTGTCTCCTATGGACCGTACAGTCGGTCACCACAACCAACAGTGACTCAATAGTGGCGAAAAATGAAAAATCCGACCGTGTACCCAGCCTAATGTTACGCTCTATCTATCTGTCTTGTCTATCTACTGATCTAATGCATTTTCAGGGGCCACTAACCTCCTCCTAGATGCCTCCTGCGATTCATTCATACACGTGATCAGCTGTTTAAAACGTCTGATCGCGGGAGGCATCTTGGGCTTGCTGTGGACCCTACTACCGCCCCCCCCCCCGCGGGGTTGGCGGGGGCGGTAGTTACGCCACTGTGCATTTGTACAAATAATACAATTGAAGTCTTTTCATGTAAACACCATAAAAAATACTCCCTTTTTGTATTTACAGATAATTGCCAGGATCTCTCCTGACATATATGTTTTCCAAAGCACTGTGGTTTTGTTTATATTGCTCTAAATAACCTTTCTTATCTATGTTGTTTGGACTGTAGCCATGTGCTTTTGGTGTTTAAACCTTTGTAGGACTTCCTGTTTAATTGTATCTGGAAAGTCACCCCTTTTAACTTTAGCTTAACTCTAAACAATTACATTCCTGAGTCTTCTAGATTCAGAGGATCTTTGATCTTGTCACAGCTTTGCTCTGCTATAATAGTTTCTAAAATACAGCCTTAACATTCTTATATAGTTTTACTCTTTTATGTTTTTTTAATAGCTAAGGAAAGGAGTTCTTTCCAGAAACCAGCCATCATTGCACCACCTCAAAATATAACTACCTCTATGCATCAGTCCGTTACTCTGGAATGTATGGCTATAGGATACCCAAAGCCTATTGTATCCTGGAGCAGGATGGGTAAGCTTTTATGTAGACAATATAAGGAATGCATACCCAGCAACTAACTAATGCCAATGTATTTATGTGGGACAGGTCCTTGGTCATCAAGCAACTTCTTTAATTCAAATATATAATCATGAGAATTCACTCACTATAGCTGTCCAGGTGCCAAAAGCCACATTATGGAACACACACATTAATATTTTGAAGGGGAACACAACATTACATTACATTTAATGAACCAAATTCAACATGTCTTCCTACCTTACCCAGAATGACAAAAGTACAGGGTGTATAAAGTATTACACCCTTTTGGTCTACAAAAAAGTTGAAATTAATAGCATACCGTAGTTTTGTTTTACACATAGGACATATTATTGGTCCCAAGGCTAGAATTGGACGTACAGTATTCTTTGTGGTATCTCTACCATTTCAGATTGTTGTGGTTCCCACCAGACCCTTTTTACTTGCATCAATGACTATAATCAGAGGTACAACTACCAGTCTAGCAGATACTGCAACTGCAGGGGGCTTGGGGACAGTTGGGGCCCAAATCCCTACACAAATAAAGGGCCCACATCAGTACACCCTGGTAGCTGCTTTAATTATTTCAGAGAAAAGGACCTATTATAGTTTTCTACACCACTGATCATACCACTTGTTTTTTCTGTGTAGACCAAAACCCAATTGATGTGTTCAACACAAGAGTGCTCGGAAATGGAAATCTTGTAATAACAAGTGTAAAGCTACAGCATTCTGGAGTCTACATTTGTCGAGCAACCACTCCAGGCACACGCAACTTTACTGTGGCTATGGCTGCTCTCACAGTTTTAGGTATGTTGAGTGAATCACAGGTTCTGCCACTAAGTTTATTTTTTTATAAGTCTGTATGTTACCAATGCACTTGTAGTAATAGTGATTAGAGATCTCAAATTATATGACATATAATGCTATTATTTTGTGAAACCTACAGCAGCATTGGTGATTCCATGTGAATTCATTTTTTGACTTTTAAGAGTACATTACCATGTATTTCCTAAGTTTAGGATCATAATCAAATTTGATTTTTAACTGGAAAATGGAGGAAAAAAATCTGTTAAATTGTAGCTTTGAGGGACCCATGTACTTAGTTTCCATGCTTAAGCTGGGTACACACCAATAATAATTTGGCCCTGCCCTCCGACATTTCAGTGTATCGTTCGATTAGGCCGAAATAGTGGAGGGTTCCTTTGTGCGGCCACGACCGACCACCGACCGTTCGTTAGTCAGAATTGGACATGTCCGAAAACCACAGGTAATTTTGCGGTCCTCTATGGAACGCAAGCTCAGTCAAGGCGAACAGTTGGCCACGGCTACTTTTGCTACGAACGATAGTCCTTTGACCTGTCCAACCAGTCGGAAGTGCCAAACAGTTGGTCGGGACAAGGATAGCAAGGTGTGTACCTATAGCCTATTTCATACATCTCTTGCTGCTGCCAGACCTGTCAAATAACTACTGGGTGACATTTCTGTATCTTCTCTGTAATTAAGGCTAATCAGTCTAAAAAAACATTGTTGCATGTTAAGAAAGAGGGTGGCAAAATCCAGGAGATGCCATAAGTATGCAGATATAGAGATGATTTCATCATAATGCTGCTAGTTTCAGTAGGTGAGAGTTTTGACTGTTTGCTGCTGCTATATAGGCTCACTTACATTTTACATTTGTTTAAAATTTGCTGTTGGTTCCGAAGGAATCGTCTCTTTATCTGTAGTGTGTGTACCAGAAAAAAACTAGCATTCCCTAGGCCTACAAGCATTTACTGTCAGCTCATTCCTGACTTAAAATTTCCACCTGCCGCAGTTGGCTCCCTGTTATGTAGTTCAGGGAGCTGGCCGTGATCACTAGAGAGTGTGGCTGTCCTGAGCAATCTCCCTATACTTATATACTTATACCTATATGTGAGAAGATTTGGGACTATGCAAAGCCACTTTTTCAACAGAAGACACATGGAATCTTATCCGACTGAATGCCGTAAATAAAAAAACTGACAGTCGTTGTCATCTGCTCAGGCGTAGAGTGCACATCTTTGCGTCTGTACTTAGCTTATTTGCATTTGGTTATATGTAGACGTGTGGAGTGGAACCTGTTTTATTCTTTTTTTTTTTTTTAACCTGTAAACTGTATTATTCCTGTTTACCATTAATGGCAGCTCCACCAACATTTATTGAACGTCCAGCAAATTTGACAAGGCCACGTGCTGGCACTGCCCGTTTTGTATGTCAGGCTGAAGGTATTCCAGTTCCAAAGATTTCATGGCTAAAAAATGGCAGAAAGATACATTCCAATGGTAGAATAAAAATGTACAACAGGTAAGAAAAACTTTTATTATTATTGTTGTCTGTTGTCTTTTATGCTGTTAAAGACTTATAGTTATACATGCTGTTGTTCCTTGTTACAAAACATATGTATTTTGCTATTTGTTAATTTAATACTTTTTTCCTTATTAGTAAACTGGTAATTAACCAGATAATCCCAGAAGATGATGCTGTGTATCAGTGCATAGCAGAGAATAGTCAAGGCTCTGTTCTATCTCTTGCACAACTGAAAGTTGTAATGTCTGAGGACAGACCCAGTGCTCCACGTCATCTTCGGGCTGAAACAATGTCCAGTACAGCCATTATTCTCTTTTGGGAAAGGCCCCTTTATAACTCAGAGAAAATCATTGCTTATTCTGTGCATTACATGAAAGCAGAAGGTAAGACTAAGTGATATGGATTGTAAGTGTGTTAAAAGACTAACATGGAATCTTCCAAGAGTTATTCAGTGCAGTAAGAAACTGGAGCTCACCTTACTTAAGGCTAGGTAAACATAGCAATCTTTTTCGGCCTGGAGGACCACTCGCTACTATGGACCTGCCAGAAATAGTATCAGTTGAGGCTGACTATTTGCCACGACTAATTGTGTAGTCCACAGGAGACCACTAGATTGTCTGTGATTTACCATCACTAACACTAACTTAATGTTATATTGGGTATCATGGTTTTTTTTTGTCACTTATATGGTAGTGTCTTTTATTGCATCATCATCAACAAAGCTCTAAAAAAAACAAAAAACAAAAAGATCTGTTGTTGCAATTTTGAAAAGGTTCTGCACAAAGCTGCAAAAAATTATTTAATAAAACTATTAAGTGGCTTTCGCATGACTTTTTCAGTGCCAGCACATAGCTGTTGTTGTCACACAAATGTTTACATAAATTGCGATTTATGGAGAGACACAATTGCATTCTAAATCAGTTGCCTGTGGCGCTTGTTATATTTTCTCCCATATGTTTATGAAATTGTGATTAAACTCTTACAACTAAGCTATGGAACAGTAAATCATAAATATTTATATTTAATTTTATTTTAATTTTATCTTTTTAATTGGTGTTTTTGGCCTAGTCTATTTAATAGTATGTTCTAAGCACTGCTTAGTTCTTACAATAAACCATTTAGCATGCCTGAACTAATGGGGTTTTAAGCATCCAGTTATCATATGATGCCTAACTAATTCATTAATTAATCTTATTTTACAAGTTAAATAGCCTTTTAGAGAAAAGGCTTTTAGTAAAGGCTATTAGAGTAGTAAATAGTTTACATTTGCATTGTAGTTGGTGCAGAACTACAACTCTCAGTTGGATCCTCATTGTAGCATTATACCGTAATAACATCTATTTATTGTTAGTATTTATTAATTGATTAATGTCCCTTGGATAGCTTTCTACACAAACAGATGCCTAATAATTATAATAAAAAACAAACTAAAAAAAACCCTATGTGTTTCTGTTTGAAAGAGGAAAACTCTAGTCCGAAAAATGGTATGGTGCTACCAAAATCCTCTGGTGGGAGTTAGGAAAAGCTACAAAGAGTGCAGTGATTTTGTTTGTATGCTGGCCTCCTTGTCCTTTATGA
This sequence comes from Hymenochirus boettgeri, assembly GCA_019447015.1. Lineage (NCBI taxonomy): Eukaryota > Metazoa > Chordata > Amphibia > Anura > Pipidae > Hymenochirus > Hymenochirus boettgeri. The sequence goes on from CM033471.1 coordinate 187,462,173, forward strand.
TTGTTCCTTATGATTATTTTATCAGAACTCCACATGAGACTCAGTAACTCATTTACATCAAGAACAAGGCCCTTTAATTTAAGTTTAAGGATCTGTTAAGGAGGTCAAAAATCGTGCCACAACATTCCTAATTAAGAAACCATCAACTGATCTGTTGTGAGATGCACGTAATCTGGTCTAATTAAAATGCTTTTTAGTCCCTTCAAAAATGTGGGAAAGCTGAATAGGGGAATTTACACCAGGTTTTATTTGTAAATTTAATGGCAGTAGAAGGCTATGGAGGTTTGATTAAGTTGACATGTATTTTGGTGTGAAAAACTCTTCCCCAGCTTTCAACGATCTTATTCCGCTTACCAGTTTCTGTCTATAGGAATTAAAAATCCTACAAAGGCAATCAAAGCAGTGCACCCCTCTGCATATTTTAATATGAATTGCTGACATTTTTCCTAAGCTCATTAAGACTCACATTTGTAAAGCACATTCTTTTCAAAAGTACAGCTTTTTATTTTCCACTGTCAAAATAGGTTTCAACAACAAAATCTTTTTCCATAAAACATTTTTTCACATGAATTACAAATGAATTTAGAAACAGCACTTTGTTGAATGTGAATGTGAATTAGAAATGGGTTTGTTTTTCCCAGTGTTTAATCACATGGGTTTGAGCTGAAGGGATTAGTAGGATGGTTTAATGGTAAAACTATTAGGCATTTGTTTAACAAAACTTCCTAAAATTTGTTTTGAACAGTCGTTAGATACATTTGGACGGCAGCTTTGAAAGCTTTGCATTTTAATTTAATTACAAATTTCTATAACAAAACAATACAGAGACTCACTGTTTGCTTTCCCTTGGTTAACTTTTAGGACACACAAACGCAAAATTTCAGTTTAGCATAAACAAACTCTTAACCTTAAATGCTTTGCTTCTGATTGGATTATATTGAAAACAAGTTTAGGGAAAAAAATTACATAGTGGGAGGTGTTGTAAAAAATTAAATCAAAATACAAGTCTGTGTTATTTGTTTAATTCCTTTTTCCTAGTATATACGAACATCTAAGTTAATGTTATAAAGGGAAATACTTGGAATCTTTAAAAGTGTATTATAGTGACAGCACTTATTCATTTAATATCTCTGTGGTCTACTTTATAAAATGTCTGAATGCATAATTGTTCATTGTTAATTTCCCACCAGGTTTAAATAATGAAGAATATCAAGTAGTGATTGGAAATGACACAGTCCATTACATCATTGATGACTTGGATCCTGCCAGCAATTATACCTTTTACATTGTAGCATATATGCCGATGGGAGCAAGCCAAATGTCTGATCATATAACACAGAACACCTTTGAAGATGGTAAGAAATGCAAAGTATTGGTGAAGTCAAAAGGAGTTCTTAAGTCTCTGTAAATTATTTTTATTCAGGTTAAATGTTTAGTGTTTTGGTTAACAAGACTTTAGGAGAGATTTTAGCAACCATCATTAAACTCTTGTTTGTACTTTTAGAGAAGGTGGTAACCTAAGCTGATTTTGGTGTACCAATGTAGTTTTGTAATGGCATTTTAAGGTAGGACATAGTCATCTAGGAGCTAGTAAGGAACACATTCTCCATAACTGCGATGTAAGTTTATTATGGCCTGCTACCGGTCTCTCCGACCCCACACAAGGAACAATTGCTTCAGCTTCCTCAACTTTATGTAAAAGGGAGCCAATGCAGACCGGCAGGAAAATTTCCATCTGTACAACCAACTATGATGCCAACAACAGTAGTTCATTAGCATAGTATTTATCGCTTTAGGGCAGCACAGTGGCTCAGTGGTTAGCACTGATGCCTTGCAGCACTGAGGTCCTGAGTTCGATTCCATCCTTGGACACATCTGCAAGGAGGTTGTATGTTCTCCCCATGCTTGCGTGGGTTTCCTCCGTGCCCTCCGGTTTCCCCCACAATCATAAAGACATACTGATAGGTTGTATGTGTCAAATAAATGTGCTTAGATTGTAAGCTCTTCGGGGCAGGGCCTGATTTGAATGTATACATGTAATTCTAAAGTGCTACGGAAGATGTTAGCGCTATATAAAAATCCACAATAATAATAATAATTTAGGTCCAAACAACTTATGCTGATATTAACCAAATCCAGATTGATCCAATGGGATTTGTCAAATATTAGCAAAGTGTATGACCACCTTTAGGTTTGTAATACAAAATAAACTGATTGATTCATTTTTAGGCTAGGTATATACAGATCAATATTTCATTCACCATTGACCACTCAGGCCACATTTCTGTTGATCAGGTCAAAAATATCGCCTGTTGATTTTTTTCAGGTGAAGAATAGATTGAATATGTCAGGAATATTTTCCCAATATTCTAAAGTTCACCAGTTCGAAATATCAGCTGTACCATTTTTTATTAGATTTTACAGATTTTTTATAAAATACAAACATAAAATATTTTTTTCTTTTGACATGTAGTTATTGCTGTTTATCGGTTTATTGATTGGTAGGTTGCCTGAAGGGGATATCAGTAGTGTTGGCATGTGTGTACCCAGCCTTAGCTAGTTAATTAGAAATATCAATCATGAGCATGCATGAGCAGTTCATGATAAAACTTACAGAAATGGAAGCCAATGAAGGATCTGATCCCATTAAAAAAACAAAACAATGATTTCCTTCTACTGGGCAGCACGGTGGCTCAGTGGTTAGCACTGATGCCTTGCAGCGATGAAATCCTGAGTTCGAACCCACCCTTGGACACATCTGCATGTAGTTTGTTCTCTCCTGTGCTTGCATGGGTTTCCTTCGGGCCCTCTTGTTTCGCCCACAATCATAAAGACATACTGAAAGACTGAAAGGTTGCATGTGTCAAATATATGTTCTTAGATTGTAAGATCTTTGGGGCAGGCCTCTGCTACAGAAGATGTTAGCGCTATATAAATCCACAATAATAATAATAATACTCTGGGCTGTGTATTTCCAATGATGAACAAAACTAGTTTTTGTTTAAGGGAAAGAGAGCTGTAATATAACTGTTATTCCTGTATTTAACATTATTATTAGTCATATCACTTTTTGTGTTTGTGAGACCTTGTTATTGCCAGTGGTTTATCTTAGGGCTATTGAAGGGCATGTGATCACCAAAATTTAACATGTCCGATAGAATTTTTGTCTTATTTAGACAAAAATTCATCAGAGGTCTGTGGGGTGTGCTGAACATTTCTAAAAATATTTCATCCAGATTGTCCAAAATATCATGGCAAGTCAGTGGATTAGGCTGGAATTTTGCCCTGTGCATACCAGGTCTTGCTGCTTTTTCCATCTCCCTTGTATTTCATTAATATAGTAGTAATTTGTATTTGTATTGCTTACATTGTAATTTGTTGCTATTTAGCTGATGCTTTTAATCAAATAAGGTATTTCACCCACTCTGGCCGTCGCACGTATGTAGAATGTTGCATTGTCGTCATCTATTAATCTGGTAAAATGGATCCTCTACAATGCTGATGGAATCAGCAGGTGAAGCACCTTTAGAACCATTAGTATGGCTTAATGAAGTCATGGTCTGTATTGTCTGCAAAATATCATTTTATTTTGAATTTTAGTCTGGTAACTATATAATCTAACAATATTTATATCTTCCCAGTTCCTTTGAGAGCTCCAGAAATTAGTTTGACCAGCCGCAGCCCAACTGATGTTCTTATATCTTGGCTTTCTATTCCTGCAAAATTTCGTAGAGGAAAGATTGTCCACTACAGACTATCCTTTCGAATAAGCACTGAAAATTCGATTAAAAATATGGAGCTCCCAGGAAGTACACATGAGTATTTATTGGAAGGGCTAAAACCAGACAGTCTGTATTTGGTTCGTGTAGCTGCAGCAACTAAAGAAGGCTATGGTGAATCATCTGCATGGACATCTCATAGGACACCAAAGTCTACTAGCATAAGAGGTATATGTTTTTACTATCAAATTGCCTTAATTTATCAGTTGCTTTAATTTAATAGTGTACACCTTCTCTATTAGGGACAGTTTAAACTTTATAGGGGGCCCTTGTATAAAAATTTGAGGGTCCCATATGAGTTGGGGCCCTGAAAAAGTGCACTATTTGACCCATGGTAAAACCGGCCACACACTTTAATTTCGAGTTTTAAGACATAGCACACCAGAGATATTCTTTGCTCTTGGATACTGCTCAGCCATAATTCTCTAGTAAAGCTAGGTACACACATTAGTGATAAAGGACCAATCCCAATGGTACCAGGAATCTTACAGATGATGTATGTGATCAGTTAAGGATTGGTACTGTGTGTATACAGCTTGAGCATTGTTTCTCTGTTCAAAAGACAATCTAGAAAATTACAACTCTGGTTTGGGACACTTCTAAGTAGCTTACAAAGCCTGCAATCATTGGGAATCCCCATCCGTCAAAATCTGTTTTCCTTCCTGACCAAATAAAGGCAATAGACTCACACAAGGTAACAAATTTATGTATTGCAGACTTTTTGGTTTAAAGGGCCTAGCATTGATTAATTAATAGCAGTCTAATACTAAGGAAGAAATAAATGTTCCTTTGTATAGCAAAATCCTTTATTAAAAAAGTCCTTAGTAAAACTACAAAACATGTTATTTAAACATTTACCCTCCTCCAAAAAAGCTTTGGGGGGTTATGGGGAAGACACAAATATTGTTAATTTCATGGATGATTGCTATCGCAATATTTATACACCTTGAAACCTAGAAGTATTTGTAACTTTCTAGCAGTCTTATAATACCGGTATGTAGAACTGGCTTCAATGTTACAACCATGTAGCTAGCTGGTGTTACAAAAGCTTGAAATGACCCCCCCACCCCCCATAAAATGGCCAATGAGACACAATTAAAATATACTAAATAATAAAGATCCTGCTATTTAATATGTATTTATGTTAAAATATATTTTTAACTCTTGATATAGCAAAATTTGTGTGGAAAGAGTGAAAATATTCAACTGTTAATCATGTTGCAATTCATGCAACTATACTGATCATACATTGTGTCTTGGTCTGCTTTTCCAGCGTGTGTCGATTGATACACATGCAAAGGGAGATTTCTTTTATAGGAGAATTTATTGGATTGCCCATTGCTTTCAGTACTGACTATTTTGTATCCCTGTTTGCTGCTATTCTTTTTTCCGTCCTCCCAGCAGTGATTAAGCTGTTATGTAACAGTCTGGCCTTGCTTATTGCCTGCCTAAACTCTTGACACCTCCCTTTTATTTTACTTAGGAAATACCTTGTGCACAATTTAAATTCTGTTTTTCTGTGAATAGAGTGGGTGCTGAGTCTTGTTTTTGAGTGAGCAGGATTTGCCACAGGATGCCTCATTCACTGTTGCCGAGAGAAGAATTTAAACAAGAGGAATTTTCTTCCATATATATTAGGGTGGAAAGAGATAATTCTAAATGACATACTTCTAAAGCAAGTGCCTAATACAGAGTATTTTAAAGAGTTTTATAGAAAGGAAGGAGCTAAATACAAATGTTTATACTTTATAATCTAAAAATACCCCCCAAAGAACACCAATAAACTAGAAATAGAAAGTATATACTTTGAATTTGTCTTGAAAGGCTGCATTTTGTAAGGGGTTTGTGTGTCTGTGCTGCAGCTTTTAAAACTCCATAATTTGCTATGGTAATAAAAGAGGACATTTACATTTCATAATCCATTCTGATTAAACAAATCTCTTTTTATTAATATGTGTATGGTTGCTATGGAAACAGAAATGTGGGGTGGGTATCAGTAGGTGTGTGTGTCTGTGTGTTGTAATGGGGTATTTTTTGTGTTTATGATTGTAAAACTTTTTAAAATGTTTATGGTTGCCATGGAAACGGAAGGGTAGGTTGGGTTCTTTTGTAGTTTCAGTAGGTTTGTACCTTATTCTGTGTGGTGTTAGGGTGTGTTTTTGCATTTCAGACTAAAAAAACTAACTTTTTTGATGGTCTAGGTATGGTTGCCATGGAATAGAAAGCAAGGTTTGGTTGTGAGGATTTATCAGTAGGTGTTTACCTATGTCTGTGTGGTGTATTTGTGCATTTCGTAAAACAATGTTTTTGATGGTTTAGGTGTGGTTGCCATGGAAATGGAAGGATAGGTTGGCCTATAAAGGTGTATTAGTTGGTGTGTGCACCTGTATCTGTGTGGTGTTAGGGGTTAAGTTTTGTATTTGTGACCACAAAAGAGAGATATCTTTCCTGTGGCCCTGCAGATGTTTGAAAACTACAACTGTTGGAATTCTCCAACAGCAGATTGCAATAGGGAGTACCACAGGATCGGCATCCCTGCTATAAAACTAAATGTCATACTTCATTTTAAATACATATACCATACATTGTGCTTTAGATATATTTATTGTTGTGCTTTTACGTAATACATTTTAGGACTTTTATTTTGTAATTGTGTGTGTGTGTATTGTTATGTTTATTTTTGTCCGAAAGACACAGTGTGTAGTTAGTGTCACATGACCCGGAAACTTGGAATGTTCATGTTTGGGGATTGTGCCCATTATAGTCAATGGAAAAATGGCTGGAGGTTACTAGTAGGCGTACCTTATTCTAAAAACTTCCTACAGTGGTTTTGGAATAGAGAAGGTTAAATAATATAATGGTCAGAGACCAAACTGTGAGATATTGGAATGCTGCTTCGAATAAAGCACATAATCCCTATAGTAGTAAGGTACATTTCCAGCACCCACATAAAAAGAAGTGAGGAGACACAGATTACTGTTTTTATGTCAAGGTGCTTGTAATTCATTGATGTTTTAGATGCCCTTTCATTGTTTTTTTCTTTATTAAATATGACTTATCTGTGCACCTGTAACTTGTCATGGGACAGCATCCACATATACATTACCCACATTGCTTTACAATTAACCAGTCCTTTAGTCTTCTTAAAAAAGAGGAATATGTGTTAATATATATTTAATAGCATTGCTATGGAAGAGATTACCAACTATAAAAAAAATGTTTCTTCCACAGCACCAAGGTCTCCAGAGCTTCGACTGGACCCTCTGAACTGCACAACTATAGCAGTGAGGTGGCAGCAGGATCCGGAAGATACAGCTACTATACAGGGATACAAACTTTATTATAAGGAAGAAGGACAGCAAGAAAGCGGACCTATACTTCTAGATGTCAAACATTCTGATTATAATTTAGGAGGTTTAGGTAAGTGCATTGATCTTAATAATAACATAATTAACTCTATTTTTTTTATTAAAAAAGTGAATTACTGTACTTTTTTCTCCTAAAAACGAGTTGAGATAATGCGCATGTTATACAGTTTCTTTAAAAAATTACCCTTGACAGTAAATAATATATGAAAATAACACTGTCGGGCCAATGTAATACTAAAAAAGTTACGTCTTACCTGAATGAGATCCCACTATGCTCTGAAGTTTCTCTCAAGACTTACTGCATCATGGGATCCCGGTCAGGTAAGACAAAACTTTTTTAGTATTACATCGGTAAGAAAAAAAAAATTCTACCCTTTACACTGAGCTAGGAAACTGACATCACCCAGCTTTATCCTAAGAATCACACTCTCTTGGGTGCCAGGCAACAGAAAGAGGCTGGCCTATGCTCACACTGTCTCCCCTGCTGTCAGTCTGTTGTTGGGGGGAGGTGTTTGAAAGTCCTATTGGAGCTTAATAGATTCTTGTCTCTCCGGTTCATGGGGCATTTATGCAAACTTATAAATAGTTAGTGCCTTTTGAACTTAATGTATTTTAATGTATGTATAAGAAAAGGCAAAAGAAATCTGGAAAACTGACCCAGTTATTTGGTAAAAGATTACATCTTATTTTAAAATCCTTTTTATTTCATTTAAATTCATTATGTGAACATTGTTGTACTGTGACCTAGAGATGGAGGTTTCTAAAACTACTTGCAAAAGGTTAAAGTGGCTACTCCAAGTCTAGTCAATGAAAATTTCATGCAGAATGGCTAAAGAGACACAGAATGGGGCCTGATTAATCACTCCAGGGGGAAAGAATAAGGGTGTGAGTCAGCCTCTAATAGTGCAATAGAGTTTCTGAACTTTATTAAAAGGCGGTGTCTGATTGGAGTTAATTTGTCACTGTTTCTTTAGCTTTGCTTCTTCTCTCTAACATTGTACAATGGGAGGATTCTAAAGTAGCTTTTTCGATTTGTCTGTAGCTCTTTCTCTTTGCAGGGGCAATGGAACCCCATGTGGTAACCAACTACCCTGAAAAAGTACACATGTCTGATATAAAGTGATAACAAAACACTTATTTACAATACATGTGAAGTATTTCCATAAGAACACTTCTGTTTATAGAGAAATTTAAAACAGGCTTTCAACCCACTGACATTTGCAAAAATAAAACCATTTTGTTTTCAGTAGGCTGGAGTTTGTATCCTTGCTAATAAAAGTCTAGAAAAGAGTGTAAAATGTATTTTTTATGCAGTTTAATATATTTGCATAAAAAAGTGGGAAGGAATTAAAGCAGACCTTTTGCTAATCCTGGCCTCCTCAAATCTAAATATAATAGCATAGAAATAAAGCCAGATGGATGGATAGATGGAAAGATAGAATATTGTTTTATAAATCTTCACTTCTCTTAAAATTCCTTTTGTGGGTACCGTGTATACTTGAATATGTCGATCCGAGTAATAGGTATACTTATACCTATTACTACCTAATTTTTTAGTAAAAATTGATTGACTCGAGTATAAATGGAGGGTAGAAATTATGACCACTACTGCCTTCAGATTCTGTATTGTTTTGAGGCTTTAGTTGCCCTTTAAATGGACAGAATAATTCCCGTACAGTAATAGCCAAATCCATTATGGCGATTACTGTATGGGACTACTGTAAGGGAATTCTGCTGTCCATTTCAAGGGCAACTAAAGCCTCAAAACAATACAGAATCAGAAGGCAATCTTTAACAATAGATACCATCCTCCTGATTCTGTATTGTTTTACACTCTGCATCCACTCTGCATCCACTGCTCTGCCACCTGACGTCACTACTCGGCGCCAGGAAGTGAGACAGGCACAGAGTAGTGACATCAGCCATCTGATTAGTGGATGCGGAGCGAGTGGCGACCGGATTGCTGAGAAGGTAAGTGATTGACCAAAGTATAATCCAAGGCTTTTTTTAAAGCCTGAAAATCTCTTTTTATACTCGAGTATATACGGTAACATTCTTCTGCTCCACTTTTTAGCCTGCCACTGTTACCGATTGCCTAATGGTCATTTTTTAACCTTTTTACACTTAATAGAGTAATGTCATAAATACAAACCTCTGCTATACATTACAAAGAGCCATAACAGTTACACCCTCGTATTACAACACCTTCCCAATCAGGTGGGGAAATGTTGAGCTTCATGTTAAATTGAACATGTTGTCAGGTGTCAGGTAAGGTATTTCTCATTTTTTTCACATTTGTGTAAATACACACATTGGGACTCATTCCCCAAGGGAGGCTATCGGTACAAGCAGGGCTTTCACTTATTCAATATAGCAATAACAGCTCTCAGTAAATCAAGTTCTTTACACATTTGTGTAAATACACACATTGGGACTCATTCCCCAAGGGAGGCTATCGAAGCAAGCAGGGTTTTCACTTATTAAATATTACAATAGCAGCTCTCAGTAAATCAAGTAATCTGAGCGTAAGCTGGTCTTAGATTTTCACCAAAATTAGGTGCTATTGTAATATTAAATAGGGTTGCACCAGGTGCACGGTTTGTTGTCAGAAACCACCGCTGCTGCTGCAAAACTGTTGTTGAAGTTGCACTTATTAAAAAGGTTAGCGTGCCTTTAACTACAGTTTTTTTACTCAGCATCTCTGGGTAAATGATGCCCAGTGTGTCTCAAAGCAAATTGTAACCATGAGTAATTATAAGTGAATTGGGTAAATAAATAAAGCCATCCGTATATTATAAAAGCATACATACACACATACATCATTTATTGCCATATTGACGTTTATTTTCAAAATTTATATTTAAGACTGAATTACATTTAATTTCCTGGAAGAAATTTAAAGGAATACTTCATTGGAAAAGAAAAGTGAACTATTCCTTTAACTATTCTTGCTTTTTTTGTAGCATTTTTTCTCTAAAATAATATGCTGCTACTACTCCACCTATGATGTCAGTGTCTCTGGCAAGGAGGGGCCGAAAGTTGTTTTCTGACACACCTCCCATGGACCAACATGTACCATCCATCCTCAGGGATGGAGGTAGGGATGTGCAGGTGAGCTGTTGAGGTAGACGTTATGTATCTTACATACCTGTAAATTCCCTGGAAATTATTACTTGTATTTTAAATACAAAATAAATGTTATTAGGTAATTTAGTGCCCCCTTTAAATGATGCTATATTTTGTTCTAGCACTTAGCAAATTTAATGAATGTAGATTTCCTTTGGTATTCTATGTTAGCTATCAAATACATTGGATGGATAACATGCCTGTGGATATAGATTTTATGGACAGCAATTGAATAAAATCAACCTCACTTAATCATCTGTCTGTGTAATGCAAGGCAGATGGATTGTAATTGCTATGATATATTGCTGCATTATTAAAAGGTAGGAAGGCGCTATGTGAAGTCTATATCTGACATGCCAGAAGCCAGAAGTAAAGACTCCGGAAGTTTTTCCCATTTCTCCATTTAAATTTGAATGTGTCACTATTTTAATAGGCGCTTTTCTGGCCAGCACTTTAAAGAGCAGTTTTCCAGATTTCATTAAATGCTCTAGGAGTAAATGAATTATGTGGCCATTTTCATTAGACCTAAGAAAGGTTTTGTTGTTCCAGAATTTATGCAAAGCACTCAGTGTCAGGTGGTATTCTGCATATGCAGGCCATAGGGTTCAACATTAGTGTAAAGGAAAAAGACCAGAGAAGAAAGGGTAGAAAGAACTTCACTAATAATGGGTTGAAAGGACAATGAATCTCTGGAAATAGCCTATTAAAAAAACATTATATTTCAAGTGCCACTTCAGTAGGATTAGAAAGAAACTATTCTTTCTGCACAGATTGGAATGCTTTATGATCTAGTATTTCTAATATAAAAAACAGGTATTCATCATATAACATATTTGTAAATGTGCTCAATTCCCAGAATGATTATGTACTAGATAATGTATAGAGATAGAAACTGCACTTAAAAACAACTGTGATCTCTCCAACTACCTGATTTTTTAAAATCCAAATAAGTCTGGTTGAAAGGAATTGTATCCTTTTGTTTAAAGAAAAAACTTTTATTTATATATATATATATATATATATATATATTTTTTAACGTTTAGCCCTCTTTATGAATCTAATGCACACATGCAAATGTATGTCCACAAGCAAGGGTTGCCATATTCTGCCCGCCTCTGAGGGGGTGGTGCCATGACATCACGGTAGGCAGAGCAAAGGCAGGGCAGAGTCATGATTATGGGAGAAGTTAAGGGCGCAACTGGACGGGAAATGGGCCTAACAGGGTGGGGGGGATTTGGACAGGATTTCAGCCCTAACTGCGGGACACTGGGAATTTGTTCCTGCAGTAGGCACAATCCCATCTAAATAGGGACGCCTGGCAACCCTGCACAAAGCGCAATATTGTGCCAAAAGGTTTTGCTTATCTTAGGAAATGTAAAAAGGCAACTACACTTTAAATACAACTCCCCCCCAATCTATTATTCTAGGGGAGTTCAAAGTAGGTATTTCTACCTCACATTGATTTCATTCAAAAGTAATTCTCTTTAGAAATTTTGCAGTGCTTGCAGCGTTCATCCTGGCTCAGTTCAGTGAAAAATATTGTTAAAAAATATATAATATATACAAATATTTTTATCTGATTTGTTGACATGTGTGTGGGGGGGGTTATTAAATGCTGCTTCATTATCCACCTCTTTGTGTTAAAATCGGTCAGATGGAAAAGTGTAATCATGAGGCCGGTTTATATTTTTATGTTCCATCAAAATACAATTCTGTCTAGAAATGCTTTATAATAAATAGCATTGACATTAATCATTGTGTGAAAAATATAATCTGTCCTATTTCAGTGCATTATAAATAGAAAGTCTTCTTGTTTTCACCAGATCATAGTTCATCAGAATAGAAGTAATAAAGTAATATAGATTTACTTGTTGTGCAGTGAGATACAGCAATATAATGGCGTGGTAAAATTATTACTATTATTGTGGGTTTATATAGCGCCAACATCTTCCGTAGAGCTTTACAATTACATTCACATCAAAATTAAAACACAAGTGCGGCATAGTGGTGTGCGCTTTGCACAACTGGTAGCAGGGCACAATTTGCACATCAGGGGCATGTGTGCTCTGCTGTGTGCACAAGGGGGCATGGCGCTAAAATCCTGATAGGAAGAGGTGGGGGCATGGCCTGCTAGCACTGCCCCCATGTAGCAGGGTAATTTGCCTGGCACCCCACCAGGACCCTTGAAAGAGCCTTTTTGGGCTTAAGGGGTCCCCCAGTCTGATGATTGGTGGTGGTACTAGTGAGACTTTTTAAAAACATTTTTAGGACAGTCGCTTAATAAATTGTGATACCCCTTTTGGCGTGTTTTTTTCTTTTCAATGTGATGCGCAGCACTAATAACAATGCTATCTTCCTGTCAGAAATACCACATATTTATAAATAGCAGTACTTCTAATAATCTGAAAGAACAATGGTATTAGCAACAGGAAGATAACGCTCTTTTATAAATATGCTTCTTAGTGTGTAGTCCATCTCCATGCAAGAAAATAAATGTATCTTGCTTTAATGGGTATGTCCACCCCTTTCCCAATCTTTTAGGATATTGTAGGTCTCCCTCCCCCAGCCCCAAACGCCATATTAGTATGTCAAGGAACTCCCCCCTGATCTTTACTTACCTTCCCTCTATCCTCCGCCTCACTGCCTGGCCTTCTGCTTGCATGGAACTGCAAGCAGGGAGCCGGGCCGGCAGCCGCGTCCGTGATTGGCTGAGAGGCAGCCAATCACAGATGTGGCTGCCAGCAGTTCAGAATGCTGGAGGAGAGGTAAGGTAAGTAAATATCGGGGGAGTTTCTTGACATAATAATATGGCGTTTGGGGCTGGGGGAGGGAGACCTACAGTACCCCAAAGGGGAATTACACTAGGGGGAGGGAGACCAAAATGGGTGGGAAAGGGAGGGCATGGGCAAATTCTCCCGGAGGAGAGACAGGAGGCAGAGTCCTATATGGACTCTGCTAGGCTCCTGGTGGACAGTTTTTGGGACTTTGGTGGGGCCAGTAGTGGGTTAACTTAATAGCTTTGGGGGTGAACATGCCCTTTAACAAGCAAAACTTTAATAGATGAGAGCATAGAAATTAATGTGTTTTTCTTAATGGGCATTAAGAAACATTCCTTTGTATTATTTCAGGACAGGAACAAATATTCATCACATACCTAAATGACATATTTGTTAAAAGGCATCATCTCTTGGGATCTGAGAGGCCGTAAGGTGAAAGGTGATGGAAAGGCTACACCTACACCAATATACTCTATGCACAAAAAACAACCATTTTTTTAGGTCAGAAATTGGTTGAGAAAATGTTACACTTTAGTTCAGTAATGCTAGCAAATATATGGCATGGGTAGCAATCATGATGTTTAACCTGTCTGCAGCTGAACCGGGGTATTAATACTAAGGGGCATTTTTATAAATGATCGCTGTTTTAGCCATTTCGCTATCGCAGGACATTGCAATGACAAATAGCGCTATTAAGCCTTATTTATAAAGTCGATCATTTTCGCTTTCGCCTTTGCGGAAAAGTATCGTTGCCGCGATGTGTGATGGTACTTTTCACCTTATTTATTGCGTTAAGTGTGGTGTCACTGCGAAAAGATTAATTGCTCTCTAGTGTAATTTCAGAGCTATTTTTGTCATTTTTTAAAATTTAAAACCATTTATAAATAGGTGAAATTTCGCCTTTTTGCCCATTTTCTCCCTTTCGTTGCATTTTTTGCAGTTTTACCAGAATTTTCACCAAACATCATTACTTAATGGAATGTTCAATTAACATGACTATTTATTACACAGCACTATGGTATGTTCTCATATTAATGGAACTGGTTTGATAATTAGCTGCAGTTTGCTGAAAATAAGCAATACTAAAAAATGTGTCCTATTAATAAAATAGAGAAAATTCGCCTTTTGAGTTTTACACTATTTACCATATCCTATTAATAAAATAGAGAAAATTTGCCTTTTGAGTTTAACACTATCATATCATATAAAAGGGTATCTATACTCTAAAAAAATCGAATTTTCAATTTTTTTTGGATTTTAAATCTAAGCAGTAGAATCTGAGAAATCATCATTTTAATCACAGCATTTACAGGGAAAGATCTGTCACTCCAGGAGCAGAAATTACAATATGTGACCCATGCTTGACCTTTGCCTGGCTGCCAGCACACTTTCTGCCACAGTTAAGAGAATCAACAGAGTAAAGAAGGTAGGGGGGAGGGGGAGGGAGATGTGTAAGCACAGCCTCCATGGTGAGGCTGTGCAGAACTTATAAGTGTCGCAGACACTACAAGGAGGCAGTGAGTAGGGAGGGTGGAGGCAATTAGGAGCACTCATTAAACATTAATAATTGAATGACTAAGCAAGCACAATAAATATGGGAATACCATAATTTTACTTCTCTCAAATTGTAGTTTCAGATAATGTAAAGTTGTTTTAGTGAGTAAAGTGACCCTTTAATAAAATAGAGAAAATTTGCTTTTTGAGTTTTACTATTTACCATATCCTATTAACAAAATAGAAAATTCGCCTTTTGAGCTTTATACTATTTACCATATCCTATTTATGAAATAGAGAAAAATTTGCCTTTTGAGTTTTACACTGTTCATCATATCTTATTAATGAAATAGAGACAATTCGCCTTTTGAGTTTTACATTATTTATTATATGTTTGGCTGAAAAAAACACAAAATGTGTTAGGCTATTTTTAAATAACAAAGTTAGGTGTTCAGTGTGTATTAAAGGATATGTACACTCAAAAAACAAATTGAAGGGTATGTCCACCG
The DNA here is from genome assembly GCA_019447015.1 of Hymenochirus boettgeri. Taxonomy (NCBI): domain Eukaryota; kingdom Metazoa; phylum Chordata; class Amphibia; order Anura; family Pipidae; genus Hymenochirus; species Hymenochirus boettgeri. Next base: position 187,477,226 of record CM033471.1, read on the forward strand.
TGATTTTAACATTTTCCAGTTTAACTGAAGGACAGGAGGTAAATGCTATATGTCTTACCTCCTGTTCTTCAGTGAAACTTGCAGGAGAGCAGAAGAAACTTACTACCTATCACTCCAGCGCCAGCTTCACTGACAGTCTCCTCCATGTCCACGCTCCTTAGCACTGTGTGCGCATGCGCACACAATGCTAAGGATTGTGGATCCGTCGGGGAATGCCAGTGTAGCCGGAGGCTGCCAGCAGCGCTGGAGCGATACATAGGGTCAACCTATTTATTTACAGGGATTGTGGGCAGATATGACATCTGTAGGAAAAGTAATCACCCTGTTATGGCTTAAAAAAATCCAAAATAGTAAAGGTTTATTTAGTCAGCAACATATCTGAGAAACGTCAGAGGGATTCCAGTAAGGTGTAGTTTTTAGAAAAGAATGGTATTATAACTGAATTGTGCTGTTGTAACAACAGATTACAATTCCCCAGAAACCTGTAACATTAAATGGAAAGTATGTTACATTCTAATCATCATAAACAAAATTCAGTGTATTTTGTCTTAAAGATAGCCATACACATGGCTGACAGTAGACAAATTACGCTGATGGGATTTGCAGAGTATTGGCTAGGTGTGGGGGATGAAAATTTCCCTCTACAATGCCATCTTTGACAATCGTTCCAGGCAGAAATTTCCATTGAATCATTCTTGGCTCTCTCTGCTGTGGTATAGGGAGCTGATAATGATCCAGTGGAAATTTTTTGATACCGATGATACAATTGACCAACTTGAATGAAGAATGGTTCCATATAAAAATATATACGGGAAAAATAGTTTCTGTGTACAGGCATCTTAAACTAAGTATATGTGTTTTATTTCTTGCAGTCTTCTTGGATTTCTTGCAGTCTTCACATTTGTTTTGGATTTTCCTTGTAGTGGTGGGGTGGGTGAGGGACACAGATTTGGTTATCCACGTAAACAGGTTTAATTAGTATTCCTATAAGATAATATAGAGCACCTGTCTGGAATTTCATTATTAAAGGGCAACTGTGGGCTCAAAACAAGTTAGGGTTAAATGAAAGCCTGCAGTATTTCCTTTACACTGAGCCAACAATTACATATCTGGCTGGAGCCTGTGAGAAATTACATTGGGGTGAATGTTCAAACTTCCTGCTTCCAGTAGGTTGAGTGACATCACCTGACCTCTGCCGGCCCTTTTCCCCCCGGGGAGACGCATGCTCAGTTAAGACTTATTGCTGGGGAAATCAGGAAGTACCTGACGAAAGAATTGACAGTTGAGAAGGGGAGCCTATTAATGCAGGCAAAGGCTGGTCACATGACTACAAGCTGGTCACATGGCTAAAAACAGGAAGAGTTCAACCAGGAAGTTACATTGCTGAACCTTTCCAGCAAAAACTTCTCACAAATTTTATCTAGAGATGTGATTTAGGTTTTATTTTGAAGGTGTGATGGAAGGCTTTTTATATAATTATTACTAGTTTGGAAGAATTGAGACCACAGTTACCCTTTAAGGAATATTCCAATGCTTCTTGGCACTGGAAAAGAACACATTTTATTTGAACAAAAAATGTAATAAAATTATATAAGGAAAACTGTGGTCTCCATACAATTGACCTTCATTGAATATTTTTACCTTTAGAACGACTGTAGGATCATGCTCCTAGCTGCAATATAGGCAAACTTATAGCAGTATAAATGGTGGTGTTTCCAGCTAGCACTGTGAGCTGTGACATCAGCAGCACCATTGCTCTGACCCCCTTGCAACAGGTTGTTGTTGTATCCTACTGCTGTAACTGTCTTCACATAACTTCAGAAAAGAACATTTTTTGGGGGGGTGGGGCTTCTTCGTTCATCATGTGACTTTCACTTCCTTGTTCATCCTGACTGTAAATTTAAAATCCTGTAACTTAGGAAACAGAGAAGCTAGAGACCTCATTCTTCACTTGTTTGAAATGTATTAGAGAGCTATTTTATATAGATTGCATTTGTTTTGAGACCACAGTTACCTTCAACCAGATAGCAATTTTCTTTTTTTAAATGTAGGTAAAGGCAGAGAAAGTAGCTAAAGGGCAACTTTTGCCGTGAACAGCATCTAAATAAAATAAAGCTAAGGATATTTTATTAAAATAAAATATAATTTTACTTTTAGAAAACAATGAAGGAACAATATGACAGGTAATTAAGTATTATTTGAATTATGTTTTATTCATCTTGGTATCTGTGGTTGCTCATTTAAAAGATTAAAGCTTTGGTTTCTTTAAGAGTCCAAAGACTCTTATAAACTGCATTTTGGGTGGCCAGGTTATCATAAAAATGAAATCATGCCTTCTTGTTTACTAAGCAGTAACATTTGATCTAGGCAGCTCTCAGACGTAGGAGTACCCTTGTTTCACACTGCAAGGAAAGCCTTGCAAAACATGCATTGTTTTCTAAATCCATGATTGGTCAGTAATCATCTCCTAAAACTTATTCCACAACTCGCATTTATCTTTTGGGCTGGCAGAGAGCCAAACCACACGTTCCCACACGCTCCAGGCCAGCTGCTTTCTCTCCTACATGATCCCTCTTTCACCCCCTACCGCTCTCTTCAGAGACTGTTGAAGTCAGTAATGTCACTGGAAAGCACCAAAAAAAGTTTTAGATCCCCTGGGAGGGTGGCAGTGTTCTTTAAAATTTATAGTACATGTTGCATAAAAAGTTCTTTTAGTTTTGGGGAGCTTGTTGAATTACACACTGTTGAAGTTGCCATTCCCCAGGTAAGTTAACATTTTTGTATTGATGCTAACAATGTCAGCCTTAAATGGTATATCAAGATTATAAATGTGAAAATGTATAAGCCACAAACTCCACCCCCCAAACCCTACTTTCACATTAACAATAATTTTCAAATATGCCCCAGAAGGGACTTCCCTGACCCTGTCCTTCACCGACTAGGCGCCGCCCCCTGCTCCTGTTTCGAGCTCATTTCGTGCAAAAACAGGAACAGAAGGCTTCTGCTGTCAGATGCAGAACTGAGGAGGAGCGTCGAGGTGCTGTGTCAGGTAAGGAACTTCATGGGCATATTTGCGAAAGTGGGGTTGGGGGGGGGATCATTTATAGCTTAAGCACTATATATGAAAATACATTTTTAATTACTAGGCAATGGCAATAAACAACCGAAGCCTACCAGGCAGCTTCTTTTCATATCAAAGTCTGACATTCTGTACTAAGGGTTCTGGCACACTTGTAGGGTGATGTCCTGAGAGCCGCAGTCGCTCCATTTCTTCTCCGTTATTGCCTTTTAAGATAGCGTGTGATCTTACGTTCTGAATTACGACTTAATTTTGTGGATTTTAAATTCTTGCAGCCTAAATATTTTCATTTTCAGATACTTCCACAACTGTCTGTTATTTTATTGGGTTTATAGCAATAGCTACTCTCAGTTCATTGCCTTCTCTGTGTTTTAATTCCACATTTTGTAATTAGACAACAACATAATATTGAAACCAAAATACTTTAAGGGAGATGCAATATATTTTGTTAATGTTAAAATTTGTGTAAAATCCATGATACCCAATATAAAAAATTGGGCTAGCCTGGGTTTTGCACTTAATGGAATGATTTTTGTAAAGGGCAAGTTCAACCTTTAAACAAAAAACTGGTCACATGCATTAGTATCCAGATATTAGTTCTCTTCTGTTTAGACAAAGGTATTTGTCTCCTCCCTGTGCTCAATGATCTTTTTATAAGCTTGGGCACTTGCAGAGGAGGCAACAGAGGAAACAGCATTCATACATTGTCTGTGGTGTCAGCAATCACAGCCTTGATTGACTACATGGTGGAAGAAGCCAGCTTACTCTAACAGCATAGAGGCATTCATTATCCTTAAATATCTATTTAGTAATACATCTAATAAAATGCTAAATGTATCTGTTGGAGTTGAAAGCAGTTAAGTGACCAGTGGTCCAGTTGATATTCATGATGTCCTTTAAGTTGAGTTTTGCACTACCTTATAGTGCAAAACTCAAAAAGTATTATATCAGGACATTACAGAGGTCCTGATATAATCCTTAATTGACCTTACTCTTGAAATTCAGTAAATGCCGCCAAGCAATTACTGCACCATCGGAGCCCAAATAGTATTAAAACCAAAAATACATAGTATTGAAACCAAAAATAACTTTTACATAAAAGGCAACATTTTTGTTCTCTTTATCTTAACCTAAAAACTCAATATGTGCTTTTCAGTATGAGAATAACACAGTCGGGGAATGGAGTGCATTTAATGGTGAATCGTCTAACATGCATTCAATCACATCCCCCAATGAAATTTGCAGCAATAAAAGCAACACATGTTGTGTAAACCTAAACTTGCACATAACATGTAATGAGAGACATTCTACCCTGAATATGCATGTTCCTATACTTGGTAGAGTCAAGAATATGTGTTTTTTAAGGACAGATAAGCTTCAAATGAACACAACTCCAGCAACCAATTAATTTCATCAAAGTGAAACAATCGTTTAACACCCATGCATCTGAAACACCCCCATATGAGTTATAGTAGCTATAGTAATAATATCACTGTATAGTGTTGTATTTTTTATATAAGATATTATTTAGTTATTTACAGTTAATTCTGCTTCCAGGTCATGGCCTGCTTTAAAGAGTCTTGTCTGCTACCATACCTGTCTGAATATGAATGTGTCTGTGTTTGCATAGGTCTGTGTATGTATTTCTAGAAAGTGAAATGACACTGCACTGTTTAGCTTTATTGTGAGTGATTAAAGTTGTTAGGGATGTGATTCTGTAAAAAATTGTGTCTATACCTAAACCAAAATATATCCAAATAAAACAGAAGAGGTGATATTACTGACCCCAAATATGTATATTAGAACAAAACCATGAAATAAAGTGTGCTGCGCCAAAAAACTGAAAAAACGTAGATTTAAAAAAAAAAAAGAAAAACGCAACATTATTAGTGATCCGTGTAAATCAAATTGTTACTGACATGAAGGAAATTCAAGCTACCAGATCCTTCATCTAATGCTGTTTTCTTTTTTTAGCAAAGCATGGTATATTCTTTATTTAATGAACAGGTGTTCTTTGTGGATTGTAATGCAGTGTTTTGTGGATATATACTCACAAGTTCTAGGACCTAAATTTAACGTTCCCTTTTCATTAACTTTTTCTGACCTCCTGGTCTTAAAGCTGGATTGTAATTCAGTAGTGAGAAGAAAAACTCTGCCAGGCTGACACAGAGAATTCACTCAGTAAAGAGAGAAGTAAGAACCTCAGTTGGCTTGTGGACCCCCAAGAGGTTTTCTTTTCAGTTTGCAGGCAGATGAACTGTTTATTTTTAAAACTAAGCTTAACTTCAATAAAATCGTGTTCCTTCCAAATAACATTTAGGGTTCCTTCCAAATAACTATCAAACTTAAAGTTAATGTGTGGTATTGAAAAAGGAAAACATTTTAAATTACACATTGTTTGTTTTATTAATTATTCAACAGTGAAAATGGACCATAAATATGCTTCTATATAATCAGCACAGTTAGTTAAAGGATAGAGGCACATGGACAGTTTATGATTATATGGATAATATTAAATTATAATCTCGATCTAAAATAGCCAGTCTTTCTCATTTCAAAGCCCTTTCTAAAAAAAAGATAAAGAAAAAAGTTTCCTTTCCAAAATCTTTAGGCTCATACACACTTACGATTTTGGCACCGACGCACGATGCACATGCACGCTTAACAGCCAACGAGGTGGATCACTGTGCAACCTCAGACTGAATTCATACACACACATGCGATTATCATCCAAAACGGCCATTCGTCACTTGTGAACACGGTGGTGGGCCGGTGCCAAAATTGAATGTGTGTACGAGGCTTGAAAAAGGAAAACATTTTAAATTACACATTGTTTGTTTTATTTATTATTCAACAGTGAAAATGGACCATATATATGCTTCTATATAATCAGCACAGTTAGTTGAAGGAAATAGGCACATAGACAGTTTATGATTATATGGATAATATTAAATTATAATCTCGATATAAAATAGCCAGTCTTTCTCATTTCAAAGCCCTTTCTAAAAAAAAAGATAAAGAAAAAAGTTTCCTTGCCAAAATCTTTAGGCTCATACACACTTACGATTTTGGCACCGACGCACGATGCACATGCACGCTGAACAGCCAACGAGGTGGATAACTGTGCAACCTCAGACTGAATGCATTCACACACATTATCATCCAAAACGGCCATTCGTCACTTGTGAACACGGTGGTGGGTCGGTGCCAAAATTGAATGTGTGTACGAGGCTTAAAGGGCAAGTCCAGCCCCCAAATGAAAACTTACATACAGGTAAATAACTCCCCAAAACCCTAAACAATAGTAGTTTGAAATCCTGAAATTTATAAGTCTAACCTGATCCTGCACAATGTCCTGTTGCCCGTTTCTGCTTCCTGGTTCTTCCAGTTTCTGTCAGTTATGGATTTGACAGTTGACATCACAACCAATGACTGAATGTTAATCCCCTATCTGCCTCTTCTGAGCATGCCCAGGCTAAGTACAGGTTTCTAAATTGCTTAGTTTCCATGAGGCATCCAGAAGCAAAGCAGGCATACAGTAATGAATTCATAGGACAAACTATGATATATCAACATATTTTAAAGAGGCCATTCTTTCTAAAAGATGTTCTTATGAGGGTGGAGTTGTCCTTTAAAACTGCCCAGCATTATACAACATGGGATTTTTAAAAAATGTAATCAGTAACATAGTAATTGAGGTTAAATAAAGATATTTGTCCATCTAATCAAACTTTTAGTTAGGGTTATTTTATTACCCCCTCTGTACACAGCATGGCAATGTTTCGGGCTAGACTGTGCCTATGTCTCAAGGCTTTTCATGTTTAGAGTACTCTTTTTATTTCAGTACGTAATACATTAAATAATGGACTTTCTGGCAGTGGAGTCAGAAATTAAGAACCTTTAGAACAGTGATTGGGTTACCTGGATTCATCCTTTTTTTGCATATAGTCCAAACTTTACTCCCTCCTCTATATCCCTACCTAACAGTTTATCCAATCGGCACATTTGACCAAATAGCCATTTAATAATAATATCATATTAAAGTTGGTTTTGCAGGGTTATTATTGACTGTAAGTTAAATTTCACATTAGGCTGTATACATCAACATGACAGGGAAAATGCTAATCTGACTCCGTGGACTCTGTGGAAGTTGTTTGTCTCACATGTTGATTTTAAGTTAACACTTACAGAGGCGTAATATGAGTGATATATATCTGGAGCTAAACATATATATAAATAAAATATATTAATATAGTTGGGTAAGTAAGGAACAAGCAGCGTGCATGTAAAATGTTTGTCAGGTTTTGGATCATGTGCATTAGGTTGTGGTTCTTTTAGCATTTTTAAAATGTAAACTACAGCTCAGTTAAAGTTTAAATTACCGTACACCGTATTGCCTTTACTAATAATTTACTGGCTTAGTCAATAATTAAAGTTGTAGGTTTTTAAAAGATTTTGAATTTCTGTAACCTATCTTTCTTGAATTGGTTAATATGCTGCATGTGTCAAGACATGAAAAAAAGAAAGTAAATTGTAGGTGAAAGGAAATAAAAAACTGGGCCATTCTTTTAGTATTTACAAGGCACCTGTCTATCTGTACTTTGCAGATTTAACATACATTTCGCCTTTCCACTTATCTGATATACGTTATAATCACTGTTTGTTGACATTTAACCAGTGCTTTCCTCCTTTACTTATTATCGTAAATTCATTCTAAATGAGTTATGGCAATCTATCTGTTTACGTGCATCTCCTGGGTATTTATTAACAATATTCAATATAAAGGGTGGTAAGCTGTCTCTTAGGGAGAGATAAGGATGTACTCTAATTTATTTATTGAGTACGGGGGAAGGAATGCCCTTCCATGACATTGTTAAAATTTAGTATACTTTTAATAATAATATTTTATATTATTATATTTAAATATATAATAAAATGGAAATATCCCAATATAGTTTAAGAGTCTATTTTCTATTCTAAAGTTTGAAATATAACATGCTCATGTGTATTTATAACAGTAGATGTTAGGTATGTTGGAGCCAATAATAATAAGTGTTTGTTTCCTGTGTTGTCTTCTTGTCCTTTGTCAGCTCACAACAAGACACATAGAATGTGTTCCATTTAAAGTGCTAAGAGGGAAAGTGAGTAGCAAAGCAAGACATCTTTGTAAAGTTCTTTTTACCAAACTCCCCTGCAGAAATTGAAATCAGTGTTGTCCATTAATCATACTGCATGCCAAACCTTTATCCCCTTTCAGTTGTTCCCTGTGAATAGAAAAAGCAAATCAGTTGTGTGGGGCTCTTTCAAGGTCTTAAAAAGTCAAAGGGGACGACTTTAGAGAATGCCATAATTTCCACATGAAGAAGGGAGAGTGGTCAACAGGAAACATTCACTGCCCTAGGAAGAATCGCTCATTCTCTGCATTACATGACCACAAGTCATCCATAGCAACCAAGACTGTTTTAATTTCTTTCTTCCTTATTTCCTTTTCTTTATGGATAGAAGTGTAAGGGGCATTGGCTGGACTTTCATAATGTCTGCCTTGAGTTGGACATTCTCACTCCAAATAATACAAATATAAACTGCCATGTTTGCTGCTTACCTTAAAAAAACAGCATAATAAAGTATTCCAGTAAAAAAGTAGATTTTCATGTGATATTCCATAAGCAAAATAATTTTTAAATAATTGCAAAATAAATCAGAAAAAATTACATATTTACATATTTAGGTGAAATACTTACACACTGGTGCTTGTAAAGTTCATGGTATTTCTGTAGGATTTAGTTTTGAATTGAGAAAGTCGGTCGGATGACTTGTGAAACAAGAACAAAACTTCAAGTCCAGTTGATCTAACTGAGTACCACAGATATTCCAAACTGGTGGCTACATTTTCATTAAGGTAGGAAAAGCCTGCTTAGATTAGACTTCCTATTCATTTTTTAAAATTGTCCCTTAGATGTGGAAGCATGATTATTAAAATTCAATATTATCACAAGAATAAAACTGGTTGCAGACAAAGCTGTGCAATGATAACATACTAACAAAGGCAATACAAGGCTTGTGTGAAAAGTAATTTAAATTTGTAAGTGGGCATAATTATGGACTGACAAGAGGAGGTTTAACTGCATTTGTTAGCAGTCAAGAGATATGCTACTGGTTTAAAAAGAAGCGGTATAATTTTTTTCCAATCTGGCCTAAGATTACTTGTAAAGTACTTATGCTGTCTGTACTAATTCTCATCACAGAATAGAAGTGACATCTGCTACAGGTCATTTTTTTGAACCTCCCGAAAGCAGCAGTTTTAGTGTACCCTGGAGCATACCACCACATTCTCCTTGTAATAGTGATACTTGGGCTTCACAACAGCAAATTAGTATTTTTAACTTGGTGTTATAAAAATACCTATTTAAATGCTCAGCTTGTCAGGGACAGCAGAAGAGGGGGGAAACTGGGTTAATATGGTTCTTGATCTCATCTTCTTCTTTTTTTTGTCATTCTTTAACTTGTTTGCAAGCATGGTGGATGAAAAAGGGATCCCATTGTGTAAAGGACCTCTGAAATAGATGAAGTGAAATGCCTATATATTGGCTTTCTACCTTGCATTTTCACACATCAAAATTGCCATGATTTATGCTGTAATCTTTGAATTAGCACATTTCTTCATACAAAGGATGTTGCTTTCATGTCATTTTACAAGTAAATTAATTTAATCTATTGTGGGCACTGCAAGTACGATTTAGAGTTAAGATCCAGGACTGTCAGTCAAACTTGTAAGGAGGAGAATTCATTGAATATTCAATAGAGATACTGATTGAACCAGTGCAAGATTGTGTAATGGCAGCATCTGGCTCTCTGTCAGGCTGTCTGAAAAGTATGCTCCAAATGAAAGTCTTAGAATATATGAGGCATTGAGATGCATGGGAACCAATTGATGGAGAACCAAAGCTTTACATAATGATGATGTGAACTAGCAATGAATGCACTAAAATAATTTTATAAATCCCCCTCTGCATTATACAGCGAAGCAGAAACTGAAAATATATTAATATGTATTTACAGTATGGCTACAGTTGGTTGTTACCAAGATCCTATAAACCAACAAAAGTAATTCATTTTTTTTGTAAAGTGGTACATGTATTTACATGTGTATGTATAATGTTGGTTTGTATTTTTTTAATGATCTTAATTGTTATTTATGATATGATTATGTATTTAATTTTAGAAGGTCAAACACACTTTTAGGACATTCTATAGATTCGATGTTTGTTTAACATATCTATCTAATCCTGGGCATACACTAGTAAGACATTAAAGCTGATTCGATGTTCGAAAAGAAGAATGTTGAATCAGCTTTAATGTCTAGCCCCAGAGCAGTCCTTACCTACAGTATTCCCCGGCTGGATAATGCTTTCAGGGAACAACAAAAATTCAGGAAGTTATTACCAAACTTAGTTTTCTCTTCATTACCTACTAAAAAATCAAAAATGATTAAAGCAACTGATTAGTTTAAATATGCATTGAACCATTTTTTGCAGAAGCTGTAATCCACATGCATTAAGGTTGTATAGATATAAAGCTATGATGCAATTTAGCAATCGTTACTTGTACTGAATATCACATCTCTTTTAAATCTAGATAAACACGGCCAGATTTGTGCCTCATAAATCCAATTAACAGATTTACCAATTGATATACCAGTCTGTCAGTCATAATTATACTGATATAATAGTGTAGCTCTTTTTTTATTTTTGGATTGTAATGTGTAACAGAATTGTTTATCCACATGTTTACCTGTTGAATGCCATGTGTGGCTTCAAAGATTTCTGCAAAATGTCCTAAATGCATTTTACATATTTTTATTCCAATATTTTTATTCATTGTGTCAAATGAAGAATCCAGAAGCTAAATAAAACATGGCCTGGAAGTCATTATGATCAGACTGATGTAAAGAGACCCTGACATCTTAACAGGAAAACAGTCTAGGAAGCAAAATATTTGTCTGCTTTAAAGATATTTTTGGGTGAATTAAATGAACTGGTCCCACTTAATGGGTGTTATGGAAAACCAATTATTTGATACTTATGTTGAACTGATGTAGCAGGCTACCATCAATTTTATAATCAACTTAATAATTATATATCAAAATACTATTTTCAGGTTCATTTAGAAAAAAACAAATGATTCCTGTAATTTGCCTCATATGCCTGAAAAGAGCAGTTTATATTTAAAAATGATCACAGTAACCTTGGGTTTTCCTGTTTGCTAAAAAGGCCTCAGAAAAAATCAAGAGAATCTGCCTGCAACCCACAATACGTCTCCCACTTCACAAACCCCTCTCTGCCTCTGATGATGAAAACTCTTTTTTTTCTGTTACAAGGGATGCCCTTGTCTTCTCTGGGAAAACCTAATAGTGAAAAGCCTCTTAGTGTGTATTTGTATGGGTCCTTTATAAATATAAATTGGTCCTAGGCACATCTTCTTTAATGTAAATAAACCTAAGTAAGACAGCTAGTCTAAGTAACTAAATTTCCCCATTCAGTAGTTATCTTTATAGAGATCTTTAGATCTCTAGTGGTTTTTATATATTATTGTATGTTCTGAGAAAAAAAAGTAATTAATATTGGGTGTGAGGCCTTAAAATATACATATACTAAAGGTGGGTATACACACTAAAGATCTTTAAAATATTACAGAAAGAGTCTTTAAGATTCTGTCTGTAATTTTATTATAATCACCCTACACACAGTCCCAAGCATTGAGAATGTGTGTATGTTGATCTTTGAAAAATGACTGACAAGCTCTTGCAGATCCTGTCTATCATTTTTAAAAAATCTGTCTTGTGTGTAACCAGAATGTTCGGGACTGCACATTTCCTTCAGCTGCAGCTGACTCCCTCTACTCTAGTACAGGGAGTTGAACACAGCCAAGGGAAATTTTATGGCAGCTCCGAGTGATCCCCTGGCTGACTATGAATGTTCGTCTGCCTCGGGAGCGCTTAGAACTGTGGTACACACTTTAACGGGTATTTCTGTCCGAATTTGCTCTTAAAATATGGCCATGTTTTTCCTTTGTATCCTGTATCATTCAGTTAAACCTTTGCATAGAAGAGAAGGGATATTTCTAGGTTGAAGAGCATGTCCACCCCCAAAACTAAAATTTAACCCCTTACTGGCCACATTAAGAAGTTTAAAACAAGCCTTACCTTACATTTCTGCTCAAAATAGTTCCTCTGCTGTGCCCCTCCAAAGTTCAGGAAAAACTGCTGTGTAGGAGCAGTGTGTGACTCATGCTGTGCCTGAGTTTGCCTCAACCTCGTCAAGGTTTGAGGCATGCTCAGTGCAGCCCCCTCCCTCTCCCTCCCTCTCATTCCCGTTTTTCTCTCCCTCCCCCTAACATTAAAACCTTTTGATATGCGGTAGGGCATGCTCCCCCAGCACCAACCGCATTAATATTATTGTTAGAAAGTCCCCCAAACTTTACTTACCTTCCCTCTCTCCTCCGCTGTTCAGAACTCCCAGCAGCTGCGACCATGATTGGCTGCCTCACTGCGGCGGAGGAAAGAGGGAAGGTAAGTAAGGATCGGGGGACTTTCTAACAATTATATTAATGCGGTTGGGGCTGGGGGAGCATGCCCTACCGCATATCAAAAGTTTTTGAAAGGGGTGGACATGCCCTTTAAATCACATTTTTATCAGACTTAAAGCCTAGAAACTGTTGATAAAAATTAAGTATTACTTGTGTGATGCATCAATTTGTGATTTCTAAACATAAATGCAGCATTATAAAGTGGCAAATACTAGAGAAAGGACAATAAAAATATATCATGTATTTCTGTAAAGCAATGTCTTTTGTTCCCACTAGACATAGATTGCTCAGCTTTTTGAAGTAAGCGTGCACACATTGCACACAATAAAGCCCCACGACCAGATGGATTACTTCCTCGGATTTAAAAAGAGCTTAGTTCAGTTCTATCTAGACCACTGTTTTTCATATTTTCAGATTCACTTTGGTCTGGTGATGTGCCGCTGGATTGGAAAAAAAGCCAATGTAATACCAATATTAACATAGTAATTAAGGTTGAATAAAGACATACGTACATCAAGTCCAACCTATTCACCCTCTTTTTTTTTTTTTTTTTTTAACCCTACCTAACAGTTGATCCAGAGGAAGGCAAAAAAAAAACAGCTAAAAAGTGGGAAAAAATTCCTTCCTGACTCCAAACGGCAATCGGAAAGTATCCCCGATCAACCAGATCTATATGCATTAATACCAGTAATTCTCAATATTTTTTAGTTTTAGAAACTTATCCAGGCTATTTTTAAAGCTATTCAATGAACTTGCCATTACCACATCTGCTGGAAGACAGTTCCACAGTTTCACCGTTCTCACTGTAAAGAAACCCTTCCTAACCTGAAGATGAAACTTCTTTTCTTCCAACCTTAAAGGATGTCCACGAGTCCTCTCATATGACCGATTAGTAAACAATGCACCAGAGAGTTCATTGTATGGGCCATTAATATATTTGTATAAGGTTATCATGTCCCCATGCAAACGTCGCTTCTCCAATGTAAACAGCCCTAACTTGTCTAATCTGCCTGCATATTCAAGCCCCTCCATTCCTCTTATTAATTTAGTTGCCTTTCTCTGAACTGCCTCAATTTCCAAGATGTCCCTTTTGTATATGAGATTCCAAAACTGCACCGCATATTCCAAATGAGGCCTTACCAGTGCCTTGTAAAGAGGGAGAATAATATTTTTCTCTCTTGAATCTATTCCCCTTTTTATACAAGACAATATCTTGCTAGCTCTAGCCGTTGCTACCTGGCATTGTTTGCTATAGCTAAGTCTGTTATCTACCAGAACCCCCAAATCTTTTTCCATTACAGATGCGCTTAACACGGAGTTATTTATGGTGTAGGTGGCACAGGGATTATTAAATCCCAAATGCATCACCTTACATTTATCAACATTGAATCTCATCTTCCATTCTGCTGCCCATTTTGATTATCTATGTCTGCTTGCAGCACTTGCACATCATTGGAAGTTTCCAAAGCTCTGCATAGTTTAGTGTCATCAGCAAACACTGAGACCTTGCTCTCAATGCCCCCTTCTAAGTCATTTATAAACAGATTAAACAGAAGCAGCCCCAGTCCAGAACCCTGAGGCACTCCGCTTAGAACTTTAGCCCACATAGATGTAGCTCCATTAACTACCACTGTTTCCGGTCCAATAACCAGTTCTCTATCCATGAACAAATGGTTTCTTCAAGACCAACAGTCCTCATATACATTAGTCGCCTACGTGGCACAGTATCAAAAGCTTTTGCAAAATCCAAATATACCACATCCACTGCTGTGCCTGAATCTTAACTTCTTACTCACTTCTTCATAAAAACCAATTAAATTTGTCTGGCATGATCTATTTCTCATAAATCCATGCTGACTACTACTAATAAGATGATCTCTGGAGACAAAGTCAAGGATATGATCCCTTAACAAAGTTTCCATCACCTTCCCTACCACTGATGTTAGGCTTACAGGTCTATAGTTTCCAGGCTGTAAACGACTACCTTTTTTGAATATTGGTATTACATTGGCTTTTTTCCAATCCAGCGGCACATCCCCAGACCAAAGCGAATCTGAAAAGATGAGAAACAGTGGTCTAGATAGAACTGAACTAAGCTCTTTTAAAATCCGAGGATGCAATCCATCTGGTCCTGGGGCTTTATTGATATTAACTTTGTCTAATTGTTTCCGTACCATATCCTCTGTTAGCCAATGTGAATACTCTTCCCTGCATATTATTACAATCCCTACTGTAAGGACAAGGATTCTCAACAGTAAAAACCAGTAAAAAAACAGTTTAGCAGATTAGCCTTTTCGGCATCCTCTACAACCACCTCAGCTCCATTATTTAGTCCCACATTCTCAGTCCTCATCTTTTTACCATTTATATACTTAAAAAACATTTTGGGGTTGGACTTGCTTTGTTCGGCAATCCGTATTTAATTTTCTATGAAATAGCTAGTTTAATTGCTTTCTTGCACTCTTTATTACAGCTTTTGTACTCCCTGTAAGCCTGTTCTGTGCCTTCTGTTTTCAAAATTTTAAAAGCCTTTTTCTTTTTTTCCATTTCCCTTTTTACCTGAGCATTAAGCCATGCAGGAGTGGACCTCATTTTTTACACTTGTTACCCATCAACAAAAAAATTATACAGTGGTGGTTGGGAAGAATTATAGTTTCCAGTTATGGTCAATTTAAAATAACCTATTTTTTGGTATAGATGCCCTTTAACACAGAGAACAAATATACAGAGAAAACAGGGAGAATAAATGTTATTACCAGCACCATTGCAACACCAATTTGTACCAGATCACTGCTTTATGGCAGGATTATGGGTAGCAAGGCACACAGTGGGTTACTCTGGTGATCTAGCACAAAGCAAACAGTGCACATAAACAGGTTCCCCACACAACATATGCAGTAATCAGGGGTGTCCCAGTCTATGGTGCACCACTTTAAATATTAACCAGGCCTGTATATTGTATGTCCTTGTAAGTTGGTGTACACTTATCTGTTACCTCAGAGTTTGTATCCAATAAGGTAAATTGTCCAATAATCTGTCCTCCCAACATGTGGTAACAGGATCTTATACACAGGATCTTGTGTTGCAGTCAATATCTCTCCATAGCACACCACAATCTACTTTCACTTTCTATCTTCCTAGCCATGTAGAGCAGGGATGTCTTTTATTACTCACTGACACCACCTGCAGCCTGGAGGTTGTATATAAGGAGCCTTGAAGTGTATGTCCATTACAATACACATCACATCCTGTTTAGCAGACAGAAACTTTTTTTGGATTATACTTCCTTTCACATGGAGCAGACACAGGGGTGTGGTTTAAGCTGCCATTGGACCATTCCATTTTCAAATAGGGATCTCAGCTCTGTAAGTAAGTTTATGTATTTTGTATATTTTGTGTTGTACCTAATGTAAGTCAGTGCTATACTTTATATACATTTACTGATGGTCATAAATGGTAATAGTGAGATAGTACACACATACATATGCACCTTTCCTATATGTAATACCCTATACCCCCACCACATTGGTAGCTCCTAAAAACTCAATGCAATCTCCTATGGAGATATAAATATATTTATATAATATTATTATTATTATATATTAATGGGCCATACAATAAACTCTTTGGTGCATTGTTCACTTATAGATCATATCAGAGGACTCATGGACATCCTTTAAGGTTGGAAGAAAAGAAGTTTCATCTTCAGGATAGGAAAGGTTTCTTTACAGTGAAATATTTAGAATTACTAGTATTAATACATATACTGTAGTTCTGGTTGATCCAGTGATACTTTCCGATTACTGTTTGGAGTCTGGAAGGAATCCCCCCCCCCTTATTAGCTGGGGTTTTTGCCTTCCTCTGGATTAACTGTTAGGTAGGGTTAAAAAAGGAGGGTGAATAGGTTGGACTTGGTGGACGTATGTCTTTATTCAACCTCAATTACTGTTGCTGTAAAATTTGGGGTCATTCACAGAGTTTTTTTATTTTTTTTTAATGATAAGATTGCTAAGCCCTAAAAAACATATTCACCAAAGGATTTGGAGGCCATACTGAATTGGGTAACACCCATTCATGGGAGAAAACTGGTGCAATGTTGACACAAACTTAGCGATTTTTGTTTATAAAGGCAGTAATTTGACAAAACAAACAATAAAAATGTTCCAATAATAGGAAAACAAATACTTGGAATTCCTTGACATATTATGAGTAAGGTCCCTGCCCCAAAGCGCTCACAATCTTTTAGTACATTCAAGTATGAAACAATTGAAGCAGATGGCTACTCAACTTTTATCTAAAATTTCATATCAAGTATAATGTTAATCAAATCTAATTATTCCTATATGCCTAGGTGAATATTTGCAGCTGACAAGATTGCTATGTTACAAATGTACATGTTCAGTTAAAGCTTTATATGCATATTTACTTTAAAAAATCCATATTCCATTCACATTTATCTTGTTACAGCTGTTTTTCTTTTCATTTAATGATTTACATTTTGGAGGCTGCACTCCTCTTTTGGCTTTATTTTCCCACCCTTCCCCCGTAATCATTCCTGTGCACATCAGTTACTCCAAAAACACTTTGGTCAACCCCAGATTTTGTGGCAAAGGTCTTGACCCATATGTCATTCTAGGTCATACTGCTTGCCCCTTAGCTGAATAATTATGTTTAGTTTATTGTGCTGAAAGGACATTTTGGGGGCAGTGCACTCACCCTAGAAATCAGGACCAATGAACTTTTCAGCCGGACTTTCAGAAAACAATAGACTTGTGAGGTATAAAATACTGACATCACAAAAGACATAGTAAAAAATGTACATTTGGCCACATAATACATTGTACCTTCACACCTCCGTTTAGCAGCTTATTTCTGCTGACCAGTGAAATTCAACATTTACTTGACCAGTAACATTGAAAAAGTACTTTCCCTGTATACTTTATTGAAAAACCCCTTTAAATTTAAACAATCAGCAATTTGGATGATATACATTGAAAGAGTCATTCTTTGGGAACAGTGATTCAGCAGCATGTATAGACATAATTTCACATGAAAGCTAGTTTTGTATAATAATATCTGTGCATGTATGCAGAAATGCATTTAATAGTGAGATGAGTGAGACCTTCTACTTTACAATGTATGTTTATGTTTTTTGGTTCTTTGTAGGCTTATGATACATGCACCTTTCCAAAGACTGCACCAACTTCCTCTGCAGATAGGTGGTGCAGTACAGGGTAAGCAATAAGGAGCAAACTTGCTTTTTACTTAGTGAAAAAGGCCCCTGACCTGCCCTAAAGGGCTGAGGCCATTTTATGAAAGTGACAGAAAGTATTCTTATTTAGGTAAACAGGGGATAACTTGGTGTTCACTGCTCCTGACTGTCCTTGCTCCCTGCTATGGAAGTGTTTTGAAAGCTGTACCAGAGCCCTGAGCACGTCTCATCATTAGTTTTATAGCAACTTGGTAAGATGGAGAAAATTATTTGTGATGTAAATTAATTATATATTAGATAATATCTTAGAGCCTGGGTGCTGTTGGAAAATCAAAAATAGTAAAGACAAGATAACAGGTTCAACGCTCAGGGCTTCTTCTTCCAAATACTATTAAAAACATCACAGTGCAGGCAACGTTTCGTTTTCTAGGTCCCTTTTTATTTGGCTTGAAAAAGGGACCTAGAAAGGTACCAAAACTTTGCCTCCTGCACTCTGATGTAGCATCTCTCTCTCTCTCTCTCTCTCTCTCTCTCTCTCTCTCTCTCTCTCTATCTCTCTCTTGTTTAGTGTTTTAAGGCATTGCATAGATAAAAATGATTAGTAATCCTTTGTATTTTTATAAGCAGTATTATTGATATCAGGAGGCAAATAAAGATCTCATCTCCTATTTATTATATTGTAAGGCAATGTGCTTCTTGGCAGCTCTTTAATTATTTTTTTATCCCAAGGAGATGCATAAATAATAAAAAAAGGCTTTTAATTGCTTAGAAATCTGTGCTAACTTAGTCCAAGGCTTTGTTGTTTCATATATCACAGACACAATATTAAATCTTTCCATTTTTAACCAGTAGCTATGCACCTTTTGAAAGACTGCCATTCCTTTTATGCTGCATTATTATCTCAGACTTTAGAAGAAAACAGCAGCGTGCATTTACCATCTGCACTGCAGACTTTGTATGACTTCGAATCAGTGGTGCAAGGAAGTGGGAACTGTCTGGGACAGAGTTCCCAAAAGAAATTATTCTTGGGAACTAATTTCATTTAAGAGCTACAGATGTTCCGGAAAGGTTCAATATAAATAAAGTTTAGAGATCTCTACTTAGGATCTCTCTTTTAGGAATTATGCAATCAATACATATTTATCAAAGCCTGGGAATAAACACATTACAATTGGATCTCTAATGCATCCCTATTAGGTCCCTATTAGGTCTTTCAGGTTTTCTCTAGTATTGCCTCCCTATCAGTGCTTGAATAGTAAAAAAATCCAGCAGAGGGATTTCATTGCATAAAAGACTATTGGTGCCCATACACTGAAAACTTATCTTGCGACTTTTCTCAAACCACCAGGCCTAATCACTTTGCTGCTGTAACATTGATCGCAAAGATGGCGAAAACACATAAGTGCCCATTTATTTAGCCTGCCAATGGGTCCATGGAAGGTGTCAGTACATTGTGGAGTGTTTCTCAATACTAATAAGTACTCAGGGGGGTGTTAGACTATTTTCCAGCATTTACTGTAATACGATCTGCGAGTTCGCTTTTTAAGGTTTATTTTTTCGCTTTTTTAAAGTTCCAATTTTCTTTATTTACCAGTAAAGTCAAATGGGGATCTGAGGGACATAATTATAAAGGGGCATTATTTTTGGGGGTTTTTTTCCCCACCAACCTTTACCACAATTTTTTAAACTTTCAACTTTTCTTTTGATCAAATTTATTAAAAAAGCAAATTTTCATCAAAAGCGAAAATGATGTATCAAAAAGTAGCACTAATAATGCTGAAAGAAATTCAGCATAAATAGGTAATACTCCCTGGTGTTTTTTCAAAGTAGTATTAAATTGGTTAATACACACTGAACACCTATCTTTGTTATTTAAAAATAGCCTAGCACATTTGTTTTTTTTTTCAGCCAAAGATATAATAAATAGTGTAAAGCTCAAAAGGCGAATTGTCTCTAGTTCATTAATAGGATATGGTAAATTGTGTAAAGCTCAAAAGGCGATATTCTTTATTTTATGAAGAGGATATGATAGTGGAACACTCAAAAGGCGAATTTTCTCTGTTTTATTAAGAGGACAAACTTTTTAGTATTGCTTATTTTCAGCAAACTGCAGCTAATTAAGGGGGGTAAAAGTAGTTTTGTTTATTTCCTGACAAACTCCTATTGCCCTGACTCCTGATATGGTATCTTCCCTGTTTCAGCCCTTGTATCACAGCTGGAGATCACTTTGTTGTCCAAATTGAACTGCTAATTAGTTGATTTCCTTGCCCTGTGCTTGGCTTTCTCCCTATAAGTTCAGACAATCTTAAGGGGGAGCTGTGCTGGTCAAGTTGCTGTGCAGGACAGAATCATCCCAAGTCTAGATGTCCTAAGTATATTGGAGTTTAACAAGGGAGATCAACAAGGAGATCAACAACACAGAATTACAGAAGAAGCGGAGGATCCAATTTCAACAAAGTCTTAAAGGGCATGTCCACCCTTCAAAAATTTTTTTGATATAATATTCCCCCTGTCCCCCCAGCCCCAACCGCTATATTTTTATTATCAGAAAGTGCCCCAAACTTTACTTACCTACCCTCTTTCCTCCGCCGCACTGCCAGGCCCTCTGCTTGCGAGAAAATGCAAGCAGAGGGGCGGGACCGGCAGTCGCGTCTGTAATTGGCTGAGGAAGTTCAGTGCGGCGTAGGAAAGAGGGAAGGTAAGTAATGTTTGGGGCACTTTCTGCTAATAAAAACATAGCGGTTGGGGCTGGGGGACAGGGGGAATATAATATAAAAAGGATTTTACGCTAGGGGGAGGGAATCCAAATCGGGAGGAGAAGGGAGGGGGAGAAGGGCTACAGTACGCATGCCAAATGATTAAACTACACTACACAATGGGGCCAGTAGTGGGGGGGGTTATAGTTTTGGGGATGGACATGCCCATTAATATCTGCCTAATCTGATTGAATCATTATGTATATACTGTGGCTGGGTCTCACTGTTTTCTGCACCGTGTTCCCTAAATTGTATTTGTATTCCACCACCCCCGACCAATCTCCCAACTCTGTTTATATCTCTCCATCACTTCTCTCTACTTCATCTTACTGCTCCCATTCGCTATATCAGCTCCTTGCTAGCACTGCTCTTCCTTCTTGTTCAAATGAAAAATAGAAAAACACTTAGAAATCCTCCTCCCACCTTCTGTCTCTGTTCATCCTCCTACTTCTGTCTGCTGTGAATGTGCCCCCAAATCCTGGGCCATGTAATATCTCTGTCTGCCACCGTCCACTCCGTCTTACCTTCTCTCGCCCCCTGTCGTGGTTCAATTCCCTCCAACCTTCTATCTATTCCTCTGATTCCACCAAATAGTCTGCCTTTTCTCCTGTGCTCTGCTTAATGTTCGCTCGCTGGTTAACAAATCTGCTGTCATTCATGATCTCATCTGCTCTAATAATTTTCACCTTCGTGCCCTTACTGAAACCTGTCTTTCCCAACATCACTCTGCTATCAAGGCCTCCTTTGCTCATGGTGGGCTCAGCTTTTCCCATTCGGCTTGCTCCTCCGGTCGTGGTGGGCGTGGTGGCCATTTGCTTTCCTCCTCATGTAAAATTTACTAACATTTCCTCCCCACCTGACCTTTCATTCACATCTTTTGAGGCTCATTAAATTCAGCTCTCGCACCCCTTGTCCCTACAAGTAGCTGTGGTGTACAGACCGCCGTCTACAACGTCTCCATCTGCATTCCCCTCCGACTTTGAACCTCTAATCCTCATCCGGGGCTCAACCCCACTTCCCATTTTATACGCAGGTGCACGCATGCTGCTGAACGTGCATGGAGCAAGTCCTGTACAAAGGCTGACTTTCTCCATTACAAGTTCATGCTGCAATGTCTCGGCTCTGGGCTCCTGCTAGCAAAACAGAACTATTACCGGAAACTTATAAATAACAACAAATCAAACCCACGTCCCCTGTTCTCCATCTTCAACTCCCTTCTGCGCCCCTCTCCCGCTGACCCACTTCTTTCTCCGCACACTCCCCAGGACTTTGCGCATTACTTTCAGCATAAAGTGGAGTCCATCCGTGTGCAGATATCTGGTCCTAGGGATGACTCTCAGATTATGTTGCCCTCTCCTCCCTCGGCTATTCTTGGATCTTTTGCTCCTGCGACCCATTGAGAAGTCTCTCGCCTGCTTCTATCATGTCCGCTCACGACCTGTCCTCTTGATCCCATGCTCTCTGTATTAATGAAGCACTGTAATCATGTGCTTACCCCTATACTCACCCACATATTCAATGCCTCCATTACATCTGGAATTTTCCCTTCCGTCTTTAAGCATGCCCATGTTAAGCCCATACGAAAAAAAGGCCTCGCTGGACCCCTCTTGTTTAGCCAATTACCTTTAACCGGTCTCTCGCTTACCGATAGCCTCTAAACTGCTAGAACGATTAGCCTTCTCCCGTATCGCTAACTACCTTCATGCTCATAACTGATTGGATCCTTTGCAATCTGGATTTCGTCCTGCGCATTCCACCGAGACGGCCCTGTGTAAGGTTGTGAATGCTCTGCAGGTTGCAAAGGCCAATGGTCACTTTTCTTTTCTTATCCACCTTGACCTCTCCTCTGCTTTCGACTCATTCCCTCCTAATGTGTATACTTCATTTTTTGGGCATGAAGTGGCATCCTGGTTTCTATCCCATCTCTTTGACAGAACTTACTCTGTATCTTATGCTAGCAATATCTCTTCTCCGGTTCCTCTTGGTGTGGAGGACCCGCAGGGGTCTGTTCTTGGACCCTTATTGTTCTCCCTCTACACTATTTCCTTGGGAGATGTTATTACCTCTTTTGGCTTCAACTATCATTTATACACTTAGTAGATACACAAATCTACTTGTCCAACCCTACGCTAACTCCTGACATCCAATCATGTGTCTCCGACTGCCTCCTTGCCATCTCCTCCTGGATGTCTCAACGCTACCTCATATTAAATCTTTCTAAAACTGAACTGATCATTTTTCCACCTAAACCTGGTTCTGTCCCATCTTTCTCCATCTCTGTTGACAATACCCCCATTTCCCCTATCCAATCTGCATGCTGCCAAGGGGTAATTATTTACTCCTCTATCTCCTTTTCTAACCACATTAACTATGTTGCGAAAACCTGCCGCTTCTTCCTTTGCAATATAGCCAAAATCCGCAGGTTCCTTTCTCTCCCTACCACCGCTATTCTTGTGCATGCTCTCATCTTATCGTGCCTGGACTATTGCAAACTACTACTTTCTGGTCTTCCTGCTTCCCACCTCTCTCCCCTTCAGTCTATACTTTACTACACGTTTTTGTTACTACACACGTTTTGTTTCGCTCTCTAATAAACCGGATCCCAAGTCTCCTCTGTACAGGACAACATCCTGGCGCTTAAACAGCGCATTACATACAAAATCCTTCTCCTAACATTTAAATCCCTTCGCTCTGCTGCTCCTCCTTATATTTCCTCTCTAGTCTCCCCATATGTTCCTGCCCTTACCCTCCACTCATAGCAGAACCAGCTCCTGTACAGACCCCCCCACTCGGACTGCTTCCTCTCGCCTTAAACTTTTCTCTCTCGTAGCTCCCATCCTCTGAAATTCTATTCCCCTCTCTCTACATCAAGCCTTACATCAAGCCTCTCTAGCAGGTTTAAATCTAGCCTTACATCCTACCTATCTGGTAACCAGCACAGTATATCACAGCACAGTATATGATTGTTTTATTTGCATTCCATTGTATCTGTGTGTTACCCACCTAACTAGATTGTAAGCTCTACGGGGCAGGGACCTCGCTAACTCTTGTGGTAAAGCCCTAGCACTTCTATTTATATAAGTTATATATTTGTGTACTGAACTATCTATGTATTTATCCCCCTTGTATGACTTTATTATTTATTATTTTAATACTGTACAGCGCTGCATCCCCAAGTGGCGCTATATAAACATATACATACAATTATCAAACCAGTTATATTAATATGAGAACATACCATAGTGCTGTGTAAGAAATAGTCATGTTAATGGAACATTGATGTTGTTTGACGAAAATTCTGATAAGACTGCAAAAAATGCAACAAAAGGCAGAAAAGGTGGGAAAATTGACAAAATTAGCTCTGAAATTACACTAGAGTGGAATTTCTCTTTTCGCAGTGATACCACACTTAACGCAATGAATAATACGAAAACTATTACCACACATCGCTGCATCGATACTTTCCCGCAAAAGCGAAAACGAGCGTTTTTATAAATAAGGAGAAAATAGCATTTTTTTTGGTCATTGCGATGTCCTGAAATAGCGAAATGGTGAAAATAGCGATCGTTTATAAATATGCCCCTATGGGTCTTACACGTGTGATCTTGCATGCAACCTCTGTTGTACGTGTGTGGCCATTTGGTCCGGCTTCATTGATTTTTTTGACCCTGCAGCTTAACAAACAGTGCCTGATCGAGATGATTATCATCTGGTATGGCTTTTCATCAGTTGGCAGGTCACATGCTTTATTCGCGTGTGTTTACGAGCCTTTACTGGTAAGTTAGACTTTATCAATTAAAAATTAAACCGGTAGCAATATCACAAAACTGAACATCAAGGACTGAAAATCTGCGTGTGAAAAAATCGTCTTCATTTATTGAATGCAAAATGCTAATCAGTTATTCTAATAATATATTATTAACAAAGGATGTGTAAATAAACAGATTTTGTGTCTCATTTTAAGTAGCACATGTATATCTTACATGTTTGCTTTTCTGTATATTGATGACCCAGTCTGACTATACACAGGTTTTAATGTTGACCTATATGAACACAGCCAAATACATGTGAGATTTAGATTTTGATTAACTGTTTACCTAGGTCTGGTCTAGTGGTGTGGAGGGGGTTGCAATTTTACAACAGCTTAAGTGTTGCAGGCTGGACATTACTGATTTATGATTTTTTTTTCTCAGTTTCATCCCCCAACCCCCAGGCCTTTGCATTTACTGCCCCCACCCCCCCCCCCCACCCTCTTTAATCCCTGTCCTGGCCAAAGATTTACTTTGCACTGAGTCTTCATGCTAGTGTGAGAGACATTGAAGAGATGCCTGACAGGATGATAAATCACCTTAGCTGCGTTCATTCACTGATCTATGGGAGACGGAAGAAGTACAATAGTAACCTAATGAGATAGCTTGCACAATAGTGAAATTGCCTTTCTCATTCATTTTCAAGCTTAATGCTGAAATTAACTCTTTGGTGTGTAGGGAATCGCTGTTATTTTAATTTAAATTAAGCACAAACACCTGCAAAAAAATTATTTGTATGACCAGTGTTGGCATAATAAAATCAGATCTGTTTTCACAA
This sequence comes from Hymenochirus boettgeri, assembly GCA_019447015.1. Classification (NCBI taxonomy): domain Eukaryota; kingdom Metazoa; phylum Chordata; class Amphibia; order Anura; family Pipidae; genus Hymenochirus; species Hymenochirus boettgeri. The sequence continues at coordinate 187,502,445 of CM033471.1, forward strand.
TGACATACATGAAAGCACTATTCAGTTGTGTAGACTTTCTGAATGTACAGAAAATTTAATATACCTTTTTGCTGGGTTTCAATTGGGAAAGGAAAAGCTTATATAATTGATCACCTTTCCAATATTTTGGTTGGAATGGACAGATGATTAAATGATATTTCTGACAGAGGCAATTGTTTTCAACATTTTTTTTTTTAAAACCAATCTGAGTGATCTGGAAAATTACAGGCGATCATGTGATCTCCATTAGGCCTATCAACATGTCCCTCTTCGATTTTGATTAACAGGCTACTGATCCAAATGTATCATTTGCAACATCTCCTGGTCAAAATTAATGGGTTGATATCTGTACAAGTACCGGACATTAGTCTGAAAAGTAAGGTTACCCTTTACATTTTTGTGCATATTATATCTACTTTTATATCTTTTTATTTTTCTAGATCCAAGAAAGAAATATCAAGTGAGATTACTCGCCTACAACAACATGGATGAAGGCTATCAGGCAGACCAAACTGTCAGCACCCCAGTCTGTGCCTGTAAGTAGATCCTGGTATATCTGTGTTGAAAAATGCAAAGTACAGTATACCACAGTTACCACAAGTCATAAGAACAATTACATTTATAGTTGGTGTTATGATAAAAGGGAATGGTAATAAAAATATAATATATAATAAAACAGGGAATTTTTTAAGAATTATTGGCAGATGTTTAATATTAAAATTTTTGCATTCCAAATTCAATAACTTTTAGAGCGTGATGCTGTTAAGCAGGCCAAAGAGAGAGATTTTGTTCCAGATTTATTATTGGATTTATAATCATTTCAGACGATCTAAAAAAAAAAAAATTGAAGTTGCACCACAGACTTGAAATCTGCAGTAGATGGGAACTTGAAGATGGGGTAGATGAAAAAATATATACATATTTCCATCTCTGTGTCACATAGCAGTATGGGCTTAATGTCTAGTTGATATATAATATTGCAGGCAACAATGTAAAATGGAAATAATGGTCTTTAAAATGGGTGTAACCTTAACAAAGTGGGCGTGGTCTTAAAGTGAGCGTGAAAAAGAAAATCCACTTCTCCCCATGTGTCCTTTTGCGTTTTAAAATGTTGGGAGGTATGCATGTGTATGAGTTGGTTCGTGTTATGGGGGCCCCAGAAATTTACCCAGTATGGGGCCCAGAAAAGTCTGATGGCAGTCCTGCCAGTAGTGGACTGCCATTTTATAGGAACTATAAAAAATAGAAAACTGGGAAGAACCCCAAAACAGTGCTCAAGCACTTGTGGCTGTCATAAAGGTACCTCTTTACATTCTAAATATACGTTGAGAAATATCAGAGTGATAAAGGTAACACTTCAGACAACAGGCAGGATAACTGCAACCGGCAACGTTTATTATATATTAACTAATTATTATAATAAAAGTTGCCGGTTGCAGTTATCCTGCCTGTTGTCTAAAGTGTTACCTTTATCACTCTGATATTTCTCAACAATTACTTTATGCCATTAATAGGATGGAGGCATAGAACAAGGTGACTGGATTTGCCCTATTACCAGCTATAGACTCACATTATAAATATACACTCTAAAACCAGCATAGTGCAAAAAGAACATATAATCTTTATTGAAATAAAATATGCAAACCACTAAAAGTCGGGCGTCCCCACCAATCCAGCATGCAGTCATCTGGGATGCCCGACTGTTAGTGTTTTGCAAATTATTTTTATCTATGCTACTTTTAGAGAGTATATTTTGAATGTAAAGAGGCTCTGTGAGGTTGGGTCCCCTTATGAGGACCACAAGTGCTGTTTTTAGAGCTCTAGGGTTCTTCCCTTTTTTTTTTGGATTCAAGTGGTATAGTAGTTTGCCCCTAGCACCATCTGTTATAGGTTATACACAGGCCTTCTTATTCATTTTAGGTGTGCCTCTCTTGGTTTATTTAACTGTACTTTACCTTCCTACGACATCCCAAATAAACACCTAGCCTACTCTTTTTTTCCGACCAACTTGCAATCGCAAAATTAATGTGCCAGGCGGGAACGTTGCAGGAAGTAGCCTGCTCTTTTTTTTGACCAACTTGTGAAAGCAAAATTAATGTGCCAGGCGGGAACGTTGCAGGAAGGAATAGCTTAGATTAAATATATGTCTATGGACATAGGTGTAATCTATCTAATGTCTTTGTAGTGTAAGGCCATTAGACCTCATGCCCTAATAGCTGAACATCTGATAAATACTCAACATCTATATGGAATACCATTCCTGAATAACAGAAAAGACAAATCTTACCAAATATTCTGGTAGATACAATAAACTGTAGAGGTGCTCAGTCCCGCTACTTACCTGTGCACGATCCCGTGATTCAATAAGATTGTGTGCACAGGTAAGTAGCGGGGACTGAGCTCTTGCAATAATAGAATGTTGGATATTGCGCTAAATAGAGGTGCAATATCGAAGGTTTTTTTATTGGATCATAAAAGCTGTGCTACTTCCAAAAATATTTGTAGGTGGCGCAGCCCCCCGCAATATGAACTTTAAACCCATGCTACCTGGTATTGCATCGGGTAGTGTGGGTTTTCTGCTCATTTTATGGGGAAAGGATGGTGATTGTACCTCTCTGATTATTTCTTAAATCTAGCTACATCTCATTGCAAAACTGTTTTTGGGAGGCAACTGGCAGCTGGGTGTCCTAGAAATGGGGGAAAAATAATATACAATCCAGTTTAATTTACTGTGTAATCTTGGATGAATCTGCTATGTTTTTGGACACTTCCAGCTGTCTGTTTAGATTTATGTGTGCATTGCTTTCTATACTGTATATTTACTTGTAGTATTGGTTTCATTTTTCAATCATGGCTCTTAAAATGATTATGTAGCAATATAACTTCTTATTTTATGGGAACTACAGACACACCTCTCCTGTTTCCAATGTTTTTTTTTATTATTGGGCACTCAGATTTTCATTCTTTTTCTAATATTGTCCCTTTGATAAAGTGTTTTTTCTTAAATTCCTTTTGGATTTTAATGATGCAGAACATTTTTTCCTTTTAATTATACCTAGATGTACAAATTGAGGTCTTGGAATAAAATTGTTAAGTATTTTAAAGTTTTGTGTGTAAAAGAAAAGTAAAAATGTAAAATAATTAAACATTTGTGTTTTTCTAGCTGTTCCAGATCATATTATTCCACCACCGTCACCACCTCATCATCTGTATGCTAAGTCCAACAGTTCTTCTTCCATTTATCTTCATTGGGGTCGACCGGCTTTCTCTTCTTCCCAGCCCATAAACTACACTGTCCGTTGCAACCCCATTGGCCTGCAGAATGCTTCCTTAGTGCTGTATCTGCAAACGTATGTAGTTTCACAATAGATATCCCAGAAATAGTATCCCAATACAGTGTGACAGAAATTAGTCTGTGGGATTGTAATTGTGTCCTTATTATGCTTGATATAATATAGAATGTTTTTTATTTTCAGACATATTTTATTTGGATTGTAAGACAGCTTATATCCACACTCCCAGTGCTAGCTTGTGTTCATGTAAACCATGTGGTTAGGGCTCCTACGGACACCTGGCCATGTCACAAATACAATAAATCTGAGAAAAACAAAATGGAGTAGCACACACAACAACCCTTATGGGGGGAAAAGAGGAGACAGGCCTTCCAAACAAAACTTATGTACTCTAAAGCACACTGTAACAATCTTTGCAAGATGATAGACCAAATGTTATAGATTCTATCTGTCAACTTTCAAAGATATGGCTCCACACATTCCCAAACATTATCCATATATTAAGTATAGGTAGATATCTGGGGACTATACTACAGTACAGGGAGCCAACCATAACCGAGGGACAATGCCGTCTATTTTCAATAAGAATATATTGGTCACTTTGGAATTATTTTCTATTCAGAGTCTGACCTGCTAGATACTTTTTAAAGCTAATTATGTAAAAAGAATGTACCAGTGTTGTGGTATCAGGATTCTAGGGTCCACATTAATAAAGCCGTGGTATCGCTTCTTGGCGATACCGTGCCTTTAACGATCGGTATCATTAATTTATGATTGTTAAACCGATCTGAGATTAACGATGGTAAATTTATGATACCGATCGTACAATTACGATACCGATCGTAAATCTACGATGACAAAATAGTAGATTTACGATCCCCATAGGATACCATTGCAGTAGTTTACTACTGCACGGTATACTACGATCGAACGTTCGTTAATTAATGAATGTTCGGTCGTAAATGTTCGACCGTGATCATAAATTAACGAACCCGCGGTATCGCTAAAAAGATACCGTGGCTTTATAAATCTGGCCCTAGATGGAGTAAAGAATTTATCAGAGATATTGTTCTATTGCTAATAGGAATTGGTGCATTCTGTAAATGCCTTTCTCTGCTTTATTGGTCTCTTTTACAGTTCACAATCACACATTTTAGTTCAGGATCTTGAAGCAAATACCAGATATGAATTTGCTGTCAGGCTTCACGTGGATCAGATGTCAAGTCCCTGGAGCCCGGTTGTTTACCAGTCTACTCTCCCTGATGGTATGTCCTATCAAAGCTATTTCTTTTTCAATCCAATGAAAGCAAAGATCCCCAGAGGGCTTGTTTAATAGCAGAAATGATGATAAGGTAGAACTGATAGAGCCAGTGTGAGGCCTTCTAAACTCTTGTGCACTGGTTTGGCCTTGCATGTACTCAGCTTTAAAATAAAGCTTTTTGTTAAGATCCACACTGAAATGTATATGCAGTAATAATTATGCTAATTGATCAGAACACAACAAGCAGCATAAACTAAATAAAGCCAATAAGCCAATACACAAGAAATTTGTGGAGAAATATGTAAATTTTGTTATTATTATTGTGGTCCTTGCTGGACATTCAGAAAATATTATTTTACGTTCTGTATTTCATACTCATTCAGATCCAGATTCTTCCTGCTCCTGGTGATTTGTTTGTTTAGGTGCCCATACACTTTGTACTTACGTTCCTGCGATGTTCATGTAACATCCAAAGAACCGCCTGACCCTTTTTTTTGGCAAACAACAAGAACCTCTGTCCAAAAATGCTGAATTTAGACATTAAATAGATTAGACATTTGTCTACAAATGAACGCATCATCTATCTAATGTCTACCTAGTGTATGGGTAGAATTGGTCTGGGTCCGCACAGGTAATAAAATGGCTGGGTCTAGGCCTGAATTAGCCCAGTGGTGAGCCTTCTGTGATATCCTAGCTGTGCTCGGATTTAATACTGTATTTGGAATGTTTCATTAATAAAAATCCTTGTTCTAAATGTACATTATATCTGCTTTAAACCATTCCCTATTTTGTCCTTTAATAGCTCCACCCCATCCACCATTAGGAATAAAGGTAACTCTAATTGAAGAGAATACAGCTTTGCTATCCTGGAAAGCCCCTGAAGAGTTAGATACACCTGTGACCCATTACACTATCCTGTATGCATCTCGGAAATCCTGGATTGCTGGGGAGTGGCAGAATATGCACAGAGAAGGTAACGATTAGACTAGGTTATCAATATTAATTTTAATATTAAAAGAAGTTTAAATATTTCCCCTTTAAGAACATATCTGCACCTTGTTTCCATGATGCAGAGGTCAATGTAATACTTCTGTAAAAGAAATGAGCAAATAGGCACATTGTTTATACATATAAATAGAGATGGACCCACGAACTCGAACTATTTAAACTAGTTAGTTTTTCTGGACTTGCGGCTGTATTTTCGATAATTATCAAATTTGCGGCCTGTTCGCTTACCCTAGAATGTATCGTTTGCTAACCCTCAAATGTATCATTCGTTTTCGATAACCCTTGAATGTACAGATCATTTTCGCTAACAATAGAATGTACCATTGACTAACCCTCGAATGTAGCCTTTGAATTTCGGTAACCCTCAAAAGTATCGTCCGTTTTCGGTAATCCTCGAAAGTATCGTCCGTTTTCGGTAACCCTCGAATTTATGGTTCTATTTTCGCTAACCCTTGAAAGTATCGTTCGGTAACCCTCGAATTGCCCGTAACCCTCGAATGTAGCTTGTGCAAAACCCCACAATTGCCCAGCTTTTTTTGTTTTAGAAAGTTTTTAAATGTTTTGGTGACAGTGACATGTTCCCCAGACCATTTCCCAGGTGCCACAGCCATTTACAGTAAGTTACCATTGTTAGTTTAGCTGTAAATCACCCGGACTTTTTGAACTATCACTCTCCCATTGACATTAATGGGTCCAAATTCGAACTTTTACTGAAGTTCGAAAACGGAAAAACTTTATATATTTCGGCCATCTCTACATATAAACCAAAAACATTGACCCTTTATTGTTTAGAAGTATGCCTTGAGGTTTTTTTTGTAACAAAGGATGTATGTAAAATGTATAACTTTAAAAGTATTTACTTAAAGGGTTTTTAGTTTTCAAACAGTAGCCTAAAAACTATAGTACAGATGAGTGGAAGGGCTTAATCATATTAACTAGTAATGCACCTAACACCTTAATGGAGAGCAAATAAATTACATTTGTTTTAAATGGAAGCCTAGAAAATAATGTTGCCTGCTAAATCCTTTTTACCCAGTTCTTTTTTTTAAAAAAATTAAGTACACTGGGGAATCCGACCACCTGAATTTAGGGATTAAGCCAAGAATTAGAATCACTAACACTCATCATACCATAATGAGTGCTGCTGGGTTTATTTTGCACACCATGCAGAAATTAAAAACTCCCCATTGACTAAATTTTTTCATTCAGCATTTAAAGGGCATGTCCACCCCCAAAACTATAACAACCCCCCACTACTGGCCCCACCATGTATGTAGTTTAATCCTTACCTCACATCCCAGCTCCATAGGGTTCTCCTGTAAACCCCCCCCCAAGTCCCAAAACTAACCACCAGGAGGATAGCAGGTCTCTGCCTGCTATCTTGCCTCCGGTAGATATTTGCCATGCGCACTGCAGCCCTTCTCCCCCCTCCCTCCCTCCCCCCTCCCGTTCTACTATCCCTCCCCCTAGCATTAATCCCCCTTAATATTGCTCCCCCATGTCCCCCAGCCCAACCGCATGTTTTTTTTTTTCAAAAAGCTCCCAAACTCTTACTTACCTCTCCGCTTTCCTCCGCTGCACTGAATGACCGGCAGCCGCGTCCGTGATTGGCTGCCGCTCAGCCAATCACGACGCGACTGCCGGTCCCGCCCCTCTGCTTTCATTCTCGCAAGCAAGGCCGGCAGTGCGGCGGAGGATCGAGGGGAGGTAAGTAAGAGTTTGGGGAGCTTTTTGAAAAAAGAAACATGCGGTTGGGGCTGGGGGACATGGGGGAGCATAATATTAAAAACTATTTTAGGGGTGGACATGCCCTTTAAGGGAAATTGTTAGTGGTATGCTAATAATTTCTTTATCCATGACTTTTCGCCACTGGTAACGACTGCTAAGCTCGTAATCACCGTCGTTATCACCACCTTTTCCGATTGATGCTTTCACTTAGCGATGCTTATGCTTAGAGTTAAACTACTTGTTAAGGGGAAAGTATATACTATAGAGCAGAGGTGTCAAACTCATTCACATAAGGGGCCAAAATTAAAAAGACCGGCTGAATTTTTTAAAGATACTTAGCAGGTGCAGGATTGGGACTCTGAGACACAGATCCTTGCTGGGTCTCAGCAGGGAAAGGGTGTAAAAGACACTGTTTTGAACTGGGACCTCTGCCTATGGCGTGATCATGTGCTTACTCACGGTAATGGAATGCCTAACTCCAATGGAAAGCACACTGTACAGCAGGGACTACATCCAAGCCTTACTATGGGCTATCCATTTGTGCAAGTCCCATTTGTGCAGTCCCAAGCAGCGTCGTAACTTTCATCTGCCTGCTAGATACCATGATCAGCTGTTATTAAACAGCTGATCACGCCTATCTTAGTGAATGGGGCCCCGATGACTGTTTAAAAAAAGCTGATCCAGGTATCTAGCAGGAAGATCTATAGTTATGCAACTACTTGGGACTGCACAAATTGATAGCAGTGTAGTAAGTCCTGGATGCTGACAGTCTTCGGAGGCCACAACATCGCCCCGCAGGTCTTGAGTTTGACACGTGTGCTATAGAGCCAGCAATATTTATACTTTTGATGTTTTTGTATCACTAGCTTTTTGGAAACAGCAAGTGTGTAATCATTTGTGATACATTATTTTAATAACATCCACATTTATAACATCATACATGTTTCTTTTCCTAAAGCAATTTCCCTTGCCAGAAAGAAGCTGCTTGAACAGTTGCATTTTTGGGGGCATGCTGTGTCTCTTGCAGGAAATGAAGTAGGTACAGTACTAGCCTCAAATGTACACACTGTGATTTCACTCTGCTTAAGTAAAATAGTCCTGCCTTAAAGAATATAAAAGAGATTAGTTGTGACTGGTGGGATCATTATCCAAACCAGGAGTGTTAAAGGAGAACTATAATGAGTTTCCTTTTTATAGTGGGTACCTGGGGCAGGGAGACCCAAAGCCCAACAATGCAATTGTATATGCAGGATCGGGCAAACATTACCAGCATGTCAGAATGATCTTTTTTTGCTAATCACAGTCAAAAATTGACTGAAAATTATCAATAGTGGTAAACATTTACAGGGTTATTCAATAAAAGTTCTTATCGTTAAAAATGGTGCTAATTTTGCTCCAACCAATCAGATGTTTGTTTTCAGATGTAAATAATATCTGATTGGTTGAGCAAAATTAGCACCATTTTTAAAGATCAGAACTTTATTGAATCTCCCTGTTAAAGTGGCATTTTGGACCTGATAGTCTGAAATATTGCACCAGCAACCTGGTGACCCTAGTGTACCTAGCCTAAGCTTTAGCTTGTTTATTTATGTGAGGGCTGCCCTAGGAATAAAGCGGACAATACAGCACAGCAACAAAATCTACTAGTGCTTGTAAAGGTGAATCACCTACATGTGGATGCCTTGTTTTTATTTTCTATTTTCTATTTGTGACTATTCTCTATTCTAAAAAGCCAAGTTGAGAAAGATTTTTGACATTGTTCCTTTTATGTTTCACTGTTTCATCGCCCTCTTTAAATCAATAAGATGAAGGTGAGTAAAGAGCTGTTTAGTGATGGAGCAGTGGTTTCATTATTGAATTAATGGACTCCTGATCACTTGGACCTAGGACTATGTTATTTTCTTAATTTAAAAGCTAACAAAATGTATGCATGGTAGACTTAATCTACTTTCCTGGAAGTTAATCAGACTTACAGTCTCTCTGCTGTTTTTTTGATCAGTATTTTATAGCCTGGACCTCTGTGAAGTTTCAGGTACTATGACAGCTTTATGCACCAGGCCACTTATAAAGACCATGTCAATACAGAAAAGACACATATGCTGTAGAAAGACCATATCTCACCAAACACTTCCTAACAGGAAAAAGAATCCTTGTGGGGTTCTGATTTTGCATTGTTGTTTCTGATAGCTATTAGATCATGTAAAATTACATTTTAAAACTCTTTAAATCTAATGGGAGTTTTGTCAAGTAGGACACTTGAATACAAATTTGGTTCAATTTTTATCCAAGATTTTTTAAAAGATTAAGTTATCGATGGACAACATAGTTATTATCTGCCCGGTTAGTGTTCAGACTTTCCTGTATTAAAATAGCAGTTTTTTCTTGTGCTAGTGCTCCTAATGAAAATTATATTGAGAGGTAAGATGATCACTTTAGCTTCCGCACTCGGGTACTTTCCAATTTTTCTGTTTAAAGGTATGTCCATCATAATTTTAACTTTCTTTTTAACTGTTTTACCTCCCGTTCTTCAGTAAGTCTTGCAGGAGACACTTACTTGCATCGTTCCAGCGCTGCAAGAAAAGCGTCTGAAAGCCCCGACCATCCCCGTCCTTTGCGAAACAGTGCGAAGGAGGGTGGATGTGTCAGAGGCTGTCATTGAAGCCGACGTTGGAGCAATCCACGAGTAAGTGTCTCCTGCAAGACTTACTGAAGAATGGGAGGTGCATTTACCTCCTGTTCTTCAGTAAAACAGTTGAAAAGAAAGTTAAAATTACGATGAACATACCCTTTAAAAAAAACAAAAAACTTTTATCTGTACTGTAGTTCTCCTTTAAGTAAGAAGGGATCTTTATCAGATTTTATATATAAATTATATGCATATAATTTTACTCACATGTTAATATTTTTATCACCACACATTGGAGCACAAGATATGCTTTAACAAACATATGGGGTATTATCATATACATAAGTGGACATCTAAATCTTAATACAAATAACGGTCCAACAATATTGGAAGTTGACATTTCTATTTATCGTGATCTTCTTGTATCCTCTTATAATACTATGCTTCTGGGAAATTGATGCTTTTTTTTATATTTTTTTTCTGTACCATGCTGAATTTTCAGAAGTCGAAGTATGATGCAGACTTGAGGTACACACAATCCAAATTGTTATGCCTGGTTCTAGGTCCTCAGATAGCTCTAAAATGGGGAAATGAGGCATCGATAATAAAGACATAATAATATTTCAGCCAGCAACGGCACAAGCCCGTGTCCATATTGTGATCAGATCTAGTTTTATCTGCAAACCAGTTCCCCATCTCACATATTGCATATGCTCTGATAGCGTAGGTTGTCTAGGCATTTATAGGTTTTGAGCTTATGTGCTTGCTTTGCCTCTGACAGCAAAATGACAAGATCTCTCATGGTGAAAATTGCCAAGTGTTGCACATGTTACAGTCTCCTACTAAATAATTTTCAGCTTCCTTTGCCTTAAACTCTAAGGAACTACTCAGCAATGTAATTTATACTAATTTACAGCACTGTTTTTTTTCCTCAGATCTGTAAAATAAACTGCATCTTTTTGTGTGTAACCAAAGAACCTTGATTTTACATTTCGTAGTGCACAATCATTCACTGGCATTTATTTCTTGTAAGCTATGCAGCTCCTTAACCTTGCCTTATCTAGACCATATCCTTTTCCCCCACAGATTCTTGAAGCCATCTAGGTACACAGCAATTTTATTCCACGTATTGAATTTTGTCATTTAAACAGTTTTTGCAGCTACAGCTTTGTTATATCATCACAGTAAGAAAATATTTGTGTTCACCATTCCCTCACAATTTGAGACTGCTAGGGGTAAACATTCAATACTCAAGCATAAAAATGTGTAACAGGTGCCTGCATTTTACAAAGTGGATTTTTTTATACATAGATTGTAATATGCATTTTCACTCACTTTCGTTGGACAAGACCTTAATAATAGTATGATACAATATAGAAAATCAAATTGTGCTCCATCACACTTAATCCATTTTTGCCTTAGCAAATTAATATTGTTGATAAACCCTCATGTCAACTGAAGAAGCCTATATAATTTTGAATCACTTAACTGATTCTTAATGCTGTATTGCAGGAACAATGACAATGGCTTTGTTGGAAAATCTAGTGCCTGGAAATGTTTATCTTGTCAAGATCTCAGCTGCCAATAAGTAGAGAAGGTCCATTTTCTAATGTTGTTGAGCTGGTTGTTCAGTCAAAGGAAAATCTACAAGCAATTGCAAAATCAAAGCAATTCGATTCTGCAGATAATGAAGGTCAGTGAGTCAGTGCAAATGCAATTTACCTTCTTTCATTTGTCAGAATAGAATAACTGCTGTGTCAGAAAAAGTTGCAGCTCAGTATTTTTGGGGAGGCCATCATAAGACTTGGGCTAGTGATATATGACTATTCAGAAACACGTCCTTAGCACATCCATGAGCTCAGGGCGCACCTGAGGAAGGGGAGGAGACCCCCATAACGTTCAAAAATCTTCTATGTATAATGATATATGACTATTTCTAAGTGATAAGCCAACTGCTAGAATGTAATGTGGAAATATTTGGTATGTCCAACTAATTGTACAGCCTATTAAAGCCACACATTGGTCAAAAATTTCAGATGTGTCCCATTGGTAGGACGAACCATTTTTGCCTATTGGTAGTGATCAATCAGTCATGTTAGAAATTATGGCTAATATTTATCTTGATCAACAACAAATATTAGTTTTAGAGTTTTGATTGAGCCAAATTTTTAGGCCATCTATGCCTGAGCATGAGACAGCCTCTTTATGGGTTTAAATGTATTTTCTAGAGGTAATGTTTTCAGAAACATTCTGAAGATCATTGTTTGTAAGAGTGAATGGAAATAAATTTTCTGCAATATTGTGGCCTTTTTATTACCAAAAAGAGTAATTTCAGTGAAATACTATTGTTACAGTGAAGATGCAGCAATGACTTGTGTAAAGTGGCTAAAAAGACTGTCTCTCTAGTAGGCAACTACTTTATTCCCACCCCCAAAAAAATCACATGACACAGGGATGTACTAAAAATATACAATATGCTTTCTTTTTTGAGGATTATTCTGGTTTTTACCACTGGATCAGAAATCCATGACTGGTATTGTTGTTGGGGTGTGCATTGCATTGACCTGTATTCTAATTTGTGCATTGATCTTGATTTACCGTAGTAAAGCCAGGTAAGTACACCAGCAATCTATTTAAAAAATAATTCTGGAGATAAAGGCACAATTGCTTGTATACATTTTGTTGTAATACTGTTATACTGCTTTTCATTGTCATATTCAGAAAGCATTGATTGCTAAGAATTCTCAGCCTGAATCGATTCTCCTACCTCATACTGCTGCATTAATGCTGTCAGTAGCCATGAGAGTAACATACAAACCAAACTGAGGGACATGTAGATCTTTTGATGCCTTCCCCGGAACCTGAACACTTTATTGATGCCAAGGTAACTGCTTTCATGTGCTTTTTTTTTTTATTGGCCTAAGAACACATTATACTAAAAAAATAGCTACATATATGTATTATTTTATGATAAAAGAATGTAAAATGCATATAAAAAATGGTTGTGAAGTCCAACATGTCGTGTTTATATTAGCCTTTAACCTTTAATACCGATGTAAAGTATGGTTATGTTACTTTATGGGCTTTATGGGTTGTTTTTTATGGCAATGGTAGTAAATTTATGTTCATTCCCTAAATACTACCATTGTATATCAATATATATATATAATATATTGGGATATGATGTGCACATGCTGTAGCTTCAGCAAGGTGTACCTACTGATATAGATTATCTTTTATATGATATCCCAAATAAAATCAGTGCACATTAGGATTTTTGTATGTGGTATATTTATTCCTCTCCAGTGGGGTCCTTTACAAGCCATTATAGTATTTATAAAGACAGCCCTATATTGCTTAAAATAAATCTCTGTACCCAGTTTAGGACTGTTTGTACCTTTACATTGTTACTATGTTAGTCACCAATCAAGGGTTCATGGCACTTTAGTAAGTATTAAAAGACACTATGCAAGGCAGACTTTTGCAGTGGACAGAGGATTAACAGTGTTCAGTTGTTTCATAAAACATTAAGTATATGATTTAATATGGTATGAGTAGAATGTAAACAAACACTTAAGGCACACCCACACCATATATTACTGTATTTTACATCATTAAAAGGCATGTCAACTCCTTTTGACAGTTTTTGCCATATAGTAGGGTAGTTCCCCCAGCCCCAACCGCTATATTATATTTTCCAGAGACTCCCTTCCCTCTTTCCTCTGCCGCACTACCCGGCCCTCTGCTTGCAGGGAACTACAAGCGGGGCGGGACCACTGAGAGGCAGCTCATCGCGCAGTTCAGACACTGGAGGAGAGAGTAGGTAAGTGAGATCGAGGAGTCTCTGGAAAATATAATATAGCGGTTGGGGCTGGGGAAACTAGCCTTACTATATGGCAAAGGGATTTTACACTAGGGGGAGAGAGAGCAAAACGGGTGGGAGAGGGAGTGGAGGGCTGCTCTGAGCAGCCAAAAACCTCTGAGAGGACAGCTCAGAGGCGGAAACATTTTCCCTGGTGGCCAGGCTCCTGGTGGTCAGTTTTCTGGACTTTGGGGGAATTTACAGGAGAACCATTTGGAGCAGGGATGTAAGGTAGGATTTTTATGCACTACACAGTGTGGGGAAATTATAGTTTTGGGGTGGACATGACCTTTAAAGTTAGTGTCCAGTATCAACATAATTTTACCCCAAAACTGAATGGTTCTTCAGCGATAGTCATGGATGCAACATCACATCCAATTCCTGAATGCTATTACATTAACCTTCTCCTCGGAGCATGTAAAAGCTTGTAAAAAAACTGTTAGCTTTTTGGAGCTTGAAAAGGAGGCAGAGGAAGGAAGGAGATAATTTTGCTGCATAACAGATAGTCCTAAGTCTGTCGGCTTTCTACTATTGTAGTTTTGGGTTTTGGTTTACCTTTATATAATTTTTCATTACAGGGCAAACATGCCCTTGAAGTAGAAAATACTTATTTGAGTATTTGTACAGGTTTATTTAATTTATATATAAGAGTCTCGTTGTGTGACCAGAAAGATCTTCTCTCTGTATTTTGCAAACGTACTTTTACTGTGGACTATATTCCTAGTTTACATTAATCTAATAGAAATGTAATTTTTCCAGGTGGTTCAAATCTCCTTATAAATAGCCATGGCCCAGTGATAAAGAATAAACCTAAGAAAATATGGCCATTTTTCCAAACAAGGGAAATGACTGTGTTGAACAGGTAACTTGTTTTTAAGCATAAATAAATATATGGGGAGCACATTCCCCTGAAGTTAGCCTTACATGGGTCCATTTTTCCATTCTATCGATAAGTAATGTAAATCTTTCATCAAATTGTTTTACAATTGATGCTGTTTTTGCATTTTATCAGCCAAGTTATTCATATTGAGTGTTAAATTTACTGAAACCTAATAGGTAAAGGTATTCAAGTTACAAAATTTCTGTAACTTGCTCTAAAATGCTTGATCAATTCCTGTCTGATTGTATTGATAAGCATGTATCCCTGCTGAATTATCATATCAGCAAAAATCAAATTTTTTAAAGATACTTAGCAGGTGCAGGATTGGGACTCTGAGACACAGATCCTTGCTGGGTCTCAGCAGGGAAAGGGTGTAAAAGACACTGTTTTGAACTGGGACCTCTGCCTATGGCGTGATCATGTGCTTACTCACGGTAATGGAATGCCTAACTCCAATGGAAAGCACACTGTACAGCAGGGACTACATCCAAGCCTTACTATGCGGCTATCCATTTGTGCAAGTCCCATTTGTGCAGTCCCAAGCAGCGTCGTAACTATTCATCTGCCTGCTAGATACCATGATCAGCTGTTATTAAACAGCTGATCACGCCTATCTTAGTGAATGTGGGCCCCGATGAGCTGTTTAAAAAAAGCTGATCCAGGTATCTAGCAGGAAGATCTATAGTTATGCAACTACTTGGGACTGCACAAATTGATAGCAGTGTAGTAAGTCCTGGATGCTGAACAGTCTTCGGAGGCCACAAACATCGCCCCGCAGGTCTTGAGTTTGACACGTGTGCTATAGAGCCAGCAATATTTATACTTTTGATGTTTTTGTATCACTAGCTTTTTGGAAACAGCAAGTGTGTAATCATTTGTGATACATTATTTTAATAAGCATCCACATTTATACATCATACATGTTCTTTTCCTAAAGCAATTTCCCTTGCCAGAAAGAAGCTGCATTGAACAGTTGCATTTTTGGGGGCATGCTGTGTCTCTTGCAGGAAATGCCGTAGGTACAGTACTAGCTCAAATGTACACACTGTGGATTTCACTCTGCTTAAGTAAAATAGTCCTGCCTTAAAGAACATAAAAGAGTTAGTTGTGACTGGTGGGATCATTATCCAAACCAGGAGTGTTAAAGGAGAACTTAATGAGGTTTCCTTTTTATAGTGGGTACCTGGGGCAGGGAGAGACCAAAGCCCAACAATGATAGATATGCAGGATCGGGCAAAACATACCAGCATGTCAGAATGATCTTTTTTTGATATCACAGTCAAAAATGACTGAAAATTATCAATAGTGTAAACTATTTACAGGGTTATTCAATAAAAGTTCTTATCGTTAAAAATGGTGCTAATTTTGCTCCAACCAATCAGATGTTTGTTTTCAGATGTTAAATAATATCTGATTGGTTGAGGCAAAATTAGCACCATTTTTAAAGATCAGAACTTTTATTGAATCTCCCTGTTAAAGTGGCATTTTGGACCTGATAGTCTGAAATATTGCACCAGCCAACCTGGTGACCCTAGTGTACCTAGCCTAAGCTTTAGCTTGTTTATTTATGTGAGGGCTGCCCTAGGAATAAAGCGGACAATACAGCACAGCAACAAAATCTACTAGTGCTTGTTAAAGGTGAATCACCTACATGTGGATGCCTTGTTTTATTTTCTATTTGTGACTATTCTCTATTCTAAAAAGCCAAGTTGAGAAAGATTTTTGACATTGTTCCTTTTTATGTTTCACTGTTTCATCGCCCTCTTTTAAATCAATAAGATGAATGGTGAGTAAAGAGCTGTTAGTGATGGAGCAGTGGTTTCATTATTGAATTAATGGACTCCTGATCACTTGGACCTAGGACTTATGTTATTTTCTTAATTTAAAAGCTAACAAAATGTATGCATGGTTAGACTTAGATCCTACTTTCCTGGAAGTTAATCAGACTTACAGTCTCTCTGCTGTTTTTTTGATCAGTATTTTATAGCCTGGACCTCTGTGAAGTTTCAGGTACTATGACAGCTTTATAGCACCAGGCCACATACTATAAAGACCATGTCAATACAGAAAAGACACATATGCTGTAGAAAGCACATATCTCACCAAACACTTCCTAACAGGAAAAAGAATCCTTGTGTGGTTCTGATTATTTGCATTGTTGTTTCTGATATAGCTATTAGATCATGTAAAATTACATTTTAAAACTCTTTAAATCTAATGGGAGTTTTGTCAAGTAGGGACACGTTGAATACAAATTTGGTTCAAATTTTTATCCAAGATTTTTTAAAAGATTAAGTTAAATCGATGGACAACATAGTTATTATCTGCCCGGTTAGTGTTCAGGACTTTCCTGTATTAAAATAGCAGTTTTCTTTGTGCTAGTGCTCCTAATGAAAATTATATTGAGAGGTAAGAATGATCACTTTAGCTTCCCTGACTCGGGTACTTTCCAATTTTTCTGTTTTAAAGGGTATGTCCATCATAATTTTAACTTTCTTTTTAACTGTTTTACCTCCCGTTCTTCAGTAAGTCTTGCAGGAGACACTTACTTGCATCGTTCCAGCGCTGCAAGAAAAGCGTCTGAAAGCCCCGACGCATCCCCAGTCCTTTGCGAAACAGTGCGAAGGAGGGTGGATGTGTCAGAGGCTGTCAGTGAAGCCGACGTTGGAGCAATCCACGAGTAAGTGTCTCCTGCAAGACTTACTGAAGAATGGGAGGTGCATTTACCTCCTGTTCTTCAGTAAAACAGTTGAAAAGAAAGTTAAAATTACGATGAACATACCCTTTAAAAAAAACAAAAAACTTTTATCTGTACTGTAGTTCTCCTTTAAGTAAGAAGGGATCTTTATCAGATTTTATATATAAAATTATATAGCATATAATTTTTACTCACATGTTAATATTTTTATCACCAACACATTGGAGCACAAGATATGCTTTAACAAACATATGGGGTATTATCATATACATAAGTGGACATCTAAATCTTAATACAAATAACTGTCCAACAATATTGGAAGTTGACATGTCTATTTATCGTGATCTTCTTGTATCCTCTTATAGAATACTATGCTTCTGGGAAATTGATGCTTTTTTTTAATATTTTTGTTCTGTACCATGCTGAATTTTCAGAAGTCAGGAAGTATGATGCAGACTTGAGGTACACACAATCCAAATTGTTATGCCTGGTTCTAGGTCCTCAGATAGCTCTAAAATGGGGAAATGAGGCATCGATAATAAAGACATAATATAGATTTTCAGCCAGCAACGGCACAAGCGCCGTGTCCATATTGTAGATCTAGATCTAGTTTTGATCTGCAAACCAGTTCCCCATCTCACATATTGCATATGCTCTGATAGCGTAGGTTGTCTAGGCATTTTATAGGTTTTGAGCTATATGTGCTTGCTTTGCCTCTGACAGCAAAATGACAAGGAGCTCTCATGGTGGAAATTGCCTAAGTGTTGCACATGTTACAGTCTCCTACTAAATAATTTTCAGCTTCCTTTGCCTTAAACTCTAAGGAACTACTTCAGCAATGTAATTTATACTAATTTACAGCACTGTTTTTTTCCTCAGATCTTGTAAAATAAACTGCATCTTTTGTGTGTAACCAAAGAACCTTGATTTTACATTTCGTAGTGCTACAATCATTCACTGGCATTTATTTCTTGTAAGCTATGCAGCTCCTTAACCTTGCCTTATCTAGACCATATCCTTTTCCCCCACAGATTCTTGAAGCCATCTAGGTACAGCAATTTTATTCCACGTATTGAATTTTTGTCATTTAAACAGTTTTTGCAGCTACAGCTTTGTTATATCATCACAGTAAGAAAATATTTGTGTTCACCATTCCCTCACAATTTGAGACTGCTTAGGGGTAAACATTCAATACTCAAGCATAAAAATGTGTAACAGGTGCCTGCATTTTACAAAGTGGATATTTTAATTATACAATAGATTGTAATATGCATTTTCATCACTTTTCGTTGGACAAGACCTTCAATAATAGTATGATACAATATAGAAAATCAAATTGTGCTCCATTCACATTAATCCATTTTTGCCTTAGCAAAATTAATATTGTTGATAAAACCCTCATGTCAACTGAAAAGAAGCCTATATAATTTTGAATCACTTAACTGATTCTTAATGCTGTATTGCAGGAACAATGACAATGGCTTTGTTGGAAAATCTAGTGCCTGGAAATGTTTATCTTGTCAAGATCTCAGCTGCCAATGAAGTAGGAGAAGGTCCATTTTCTAATGTTGTTGAGCTGGTTGTTCAGTCAAAGGAAAATCTACAAGCAATTGCAAAATCAAAGCAATTCGATTCTGCAGATAATGAAGGTCAGTGAGTCAGTGCAAGATGCAATTTACCTTCTTTCATTTGTCAGAATAGAATAACTGCTGTGTCAGAAAAAGTTGCAGCTCAGTATTTTTGGGAGGGCCATCATAAGACTTGGGCTAGTGATATATGACTATTCAGAAACACAGTCCTTAGCACATCCATGAGCTCAGGGCGCACCTGAGGAAGGGGGAGGAGACCCCCATAACGTTCAAAAATCTTCTATGTATAATGGATATATGACTATTTCTAAGTGATAAGCCAACTGCTAGAATGTAATGTGGAAATATAATTGGTATGTCCAACTAATTGTACAGCCTATATAAAGCCACACAATTGGTCAAAAAATTTCAGATGTGTCCCATTGGTAGGACGAACCATTTTTGCCTATTGGTAGTGATCAATCAGTCATGTTAGAAATTATGGCTAATATTTATCTTGATCAACCAAAATATTAGTTTTAGAGTTTTGATTGAGCCAAATTTTTAGGCCATCTATGCCTAGCATGAGACAGCCTCTTTATGGGTTTAAATGTATTTTCTAGAGGTAATGTTTTCAGAAACATTCTGAAGATCATTGTTTGTAAGAGTGAATGGAAATATAATTTTCTGCAATATTGTGGCCTTTTTATTACCAAAAAGAGTAATTTCAGTGAAATACTATTGTTACAGTGAAGATGCAGCAATGACTTGTGTAAAGTGGCTAAAAAGACTGTCTCTCTAGTAGGCAACTACTTTATTCCCACCCCAAAAAAAAATCACATGACACAGGGATGTACTAAAAATATACATATGCTTTCTTTTTTTGATAGATTATTCTGGTTTTTACCATCTGGATCAGAAATCCATGACTGGTATTGTTGTTGGGGTGTGCATTGCATTGACCTGTATTCTAATTTGTGCATTGATCTTGATTTACCGTAGTAAAGCCAGGTAAGTACACCAGCAATCTATTTAAAAAAAATAATTCTGGAGATAAAGGACAATTGCTTGTATACATTTTGTTGTAATACTGTTATACTGCTTTTTCATTGTCATATTCAGAAAAGCATTGATTGCTAAGAATTCTCAGCCTGAATCGATTCTCCTACCTCATACTGCTGCATTAACTGCTGTCAGTAGCCATGAGAGTAAACATACAAACCAAACTGAGGGACATGTAGATCTTTTGATGCCTTCCCCGGAACCTGAACACTTTATTGATGCCAAGGTAAACTGCTTTCATGGTGCTTTTTTTTTTTATTGGCCTAAGAACACATTATACTAAAAAAAATAGCTACATATATGTATTATTTTATGATAAAAGAATGTAAAATGCATATAAAAAAATGGTGTGAAAGGTCCAACATGTCGTGTTTATATTAGCCTTTAACCTTTAATACCGATGTAAAGTATGGTTATTGTTACTTTATGGGCTTTATGGGTTGTTTTTTATGGCAATGGTAGTAAATTTATGTTCATTCCCATATAATACTACCATTGTATATCAATATATATATATAATATATTGGGATATGATGTGCACATGCTGTAGCTTCAGCAAGGTGTACCTACTGATATAGATTATCTTTTATATGTATATCTCCAAATAAAAATCAGTGCACATTAGGATTTTTGTATGTGGTATATTTATTCCATCTCCAGTGGGGTCCTTTATCAAGCCATTATAGTATTTATAAAGACAGCCCTATATTGCTTAAAATAAATCTCTGTACCCAGTTTAGGACATGTTTGTACCTTTACATTGTTACTATGTTAGTCACCAATCAAGGGTTCATGGCACTTTAGTAAAGTATTAAAAAGACACTATGCAAGGCAGACTTTTGCAGTGGACAGAGGATTAACAGTGTTCAGTTGTTTCATAAAACAGTTAAGTATATGATTTAATATGGTATGAGTAGAATGTAAACAAACACTATAGGCACACCCACACCATATATTACTGTATTTTACATCATTAAAAGGCATGTCAACTCCTTTTGACAGTTTTTGCCATATAGTAGGGTAGTTCCCCCAGCCCCAACCGCTATATTATATTTTCCAGAGACTCCCTTCCCTCTTTCCTCTGCCGCACTACCCGGCCCTCTGCTTGCAGGGAACTACAAGCAGGGTGCGGGACCGACTGAGAGGCAGCTCATCGCGCAGTTCAGAACGCTGGAGGAGAGAGAGTAGGTAAGTAGAGATCGGAGGAGTCTCTGGAAAATATAATATAGCGGTTGGGGCTGGGGAAACTAGCCTTACTATATGGCAAAGGAATTTTACACTAGGGGGAGAGAGAGCAAAACGGGTGGGAGAGGGAGTGGAGGGCTGCTCTGAGCAAGCCAAAAACCTCTGAGAGGACAGCTCAGAGGCGGAAACATTTTCCCTGGTGGCCAGGCTCCTGGTGGTCAGTTTTCTGGACTTTGGGGGGAATTTACAGGAGAACCATTTGGAGCAGGGATGTAAGGTAAGGATTTTTATGCACTACACAGTGGGGGAAATTATAGTTTTGGGGGTGGACATGACCTTTAAAGTTAGTGTCCAGTATCAACATAATTTTAACCCCAAAACTGAAATGGTTCTTTCAGCCGATAGTCATGGATGCAACAGATCACATCCAATTCCTGAATGCTATTACATTAACCTTCTCCTCGGAGCATGTAAAAGCTTGTAAAAAAACTGTTAGCTTTTTGGAGAGCTTGAAAAGGAGGCAGAGGAAAGAAGGAGATAATTTTGCTGCATAACAGATTAGTCCTAAGTCTGTCGGCTTTCTAACTATTGTAGTTTTGGGTTTTGGTTTACCTTTATATAATTTTTCATTACAGGGCAAACATGCCCTTGAAGTAGAAATACTATTGAGTATTTGTACAGGTTATTTAATTTATATAAAGAGTCCGTTGTGTGACCAGAAAGATTTCTTCTCTGTATTTTGCAAACGTACTTTTACTGTGGACTATATTCCTAGTTTACATTAATCTAATAGAAATGTAATTTTTCCAGGGTGGTTCAAATCTCCTTATAAATAGCCATGGCCCAGTGATAAAGAATAACACTAAGAAAATATGGCCATTTTTCCAAAACAAGGAAATGACTGTGTTGAACAGGTAACTTGTTTATTAAGCATAAATAAAAATATATTGGGAGCAACATTCCCTCTGAAGTTAGCCTTACATGGGTCCATTTTTCCATTCTATCGATAAGTAAATGTAAATCTTTCATCAAATTGTTTTACAATTGATTGCTGTTTTTGCATTTTATCAGCCAAGTTATTCATATTGAGTGTTAAATTTACTGAAACCTAATAGGTTAAAGGTAATTCAAGTTACAAAATTTCTGTAACTGCTTCTAAAATGCTTTGATCAATTCCTGTCTGATTGTATTGATAAGCATGTATCCCTGCTGAATTATCATATCAGCAAAAATCAAACACATTTGGTTCTGCAATTAATTTGGTTAAAAGTAGATAGTTTTATCTAAAAAGTTGATTATAATGAGAAAAAATCCATACATATGCTAACCCATGTATGACTAGCTTTAGATATTATCGAAAAATATGTATTATCTGAGCAGATGTACGCTATATGCAGCTGTGTCTCTGTAAAGTAATTTTTTTATGCATGCTTTTTTAAACTGTATTTATGACTTTTCCAAGTCACGCACATTTGCAAAGCATAGAGGGAAGTATGTTTGGGAGTTACCTGTATCAACATTGCTGCTTTAATATATATTTGTCTTTTCAGACCAACCGAAGAATTATTAAACCTGTATTCTTATATCGGCCTGGTACTAGAACAGTAAATGAAGATTTATCGCCTGCTTCTCCAGGGATTCCTGGTACATTTAACATGCATAAGAGCATAGCAGATGCTGAACATTCAGGAAACAGTGAAGAAAGCCATGAAACTAGCGATTCCGGACGCTTTTCCCAAGAGTCCACTGATGAAATTCATCTGTATTCTGTTGTAAGGCCTACCCCTCCCTCATCGGAGTCTTTTCCCAGCCATGAATTTAGACAGACCTCTGCCTTAAGTAAACAGTGAAGACAATAAAGCGTAAGTTACTGTGGAGGCTTCAACTACCTCATACTTTCTCCCAACCATTTCAAGAATATTTTTTATTTTTAAGCTGGTTTAGAGGCATTAGTGTCTGTTTGAAGGACAATGAACAGAGATGAAAAGCATTATTCAGGAACCTGGATTTTCAGACCATTATATTTTACCTCCTTTAATGAATGTTCAAAATATCCATTCACTTTGAAACTTAACATTTTTGAGAGTGAATGGACTATCAACAAAACAGTTTTTATGCCATTTGTCATTGCTGCAAAGGGACGTCAAGCAGTCTCATTGATAAATGTCTACCTCAGCTGCCCAGATGACAAGCTTAATTTCGCTGCTTTACCTTCATTTGTGTTTGTCTCCTTACAACGAAATTACTTCCTAACTATTTTTTATTTGTTTTGTATGTGATTAATGTTTTACTAAGAGGTTGTAAAGGAACGACTCTTGCCTTATCTAAAGCTCTGCTTTTGTAATAAAAACCCTCCATGCTGCTTCCCTTCAGCATATCAACTAAAGAACACAAATAGTCATTATTCCTTAAACCTTTGTCATTCCATGATATGTTGATGCAAAATAATCAGATGCATACAAGGCTATGTAGATTCGGAATGGTTTAAAGGGCATGTCCACCCCCAAAACTATAATCCCCCCCACTACTGGCCCTATTGTGTAGTGTAGTTTAATCCTTACCTCACATCCCAGCTCCATAAGGTTCTCCTGTAGTCCCCCCCCAAAGTCCCAAAAACTGCCCACTAGGAGGATAGCAGAGTCCATATAGGACTCTGCCTCCTACCTGGCCTCCGGGAGAAGTTTGGCATGTGTACTGCAGCCCCTCTCCCCCTCCCTCCCGATTAGGATTCCCTCCCCCTACCATAAAACCCTTTTTACCAAACATTCCCCCTGTGCCCCCAGCCCCAACCGCTCTATTAGTAAGATCAGAAAGTGCCCAAAACATTACTTACCTTCCCTCTTGCCTCCACCGCACTGAACTCCTGGCAGCCGCGTCCGTGATTGGCTGCAGCTCAGGGCCTGGCAGCGCGGTGGAGGAAAGAGGGAAGGTAAGTAAAGTTTTGGGCATTTTCTGAAAATAGCAATATAGCGGGGGGGACGGGGAATATTTGGTAAAAAATTTTTTTTTTAGGGTGGACATACCCTTTAGCACTATTCACTAGGACCTCAGTACATAACCATAATAATCTTTTACATTTGTTGCTCAACCCCCTGCCCCAAACTAAAAAATAATTCTGCCCATTGTTAGACATAGTGAAAACAGCCCGAAAAGAAACTGAACCACAGATGTATGAACCAACTTAAAGCATAATTTTGGCTCCCTGTCACTACTGTGCCTTTTTGCGATGTTAGTAACACAAACTGCCTTATTACAAACCATTCAGGAGATAACTCAGGTGAATGACAAGATGCCTTAAATTCCTAAAATATTATTGTAATACATCACATATACTCAGTATTTAATGTATTTTTTAATACAACTTTATAACTTTAATGATCAGAGTAATCCAAAGGTTAGCTATAGCAAAATGCATCCTCAGCAGGCATACAGAATACATGTTGTTGGAATGTCAAGGGTTAATGGGTTTCAATGCCCAAAACAATGGCAGAACCATAAGTCTTACATACCAGATGTCTGTAAAATTCTATGTGTAGATGCCAGGATTCCTGCATTACCCATAAGCTCTCTCTTTGAATCTCCATGCTTGTAATGAGTTTTGACTCAGAAGTTCTTAAGTTTTCACAGATTCTGGCACTTGTCCAACTTTTATTTATAAAATTCAAACAAATGTCAGAAGCAATTAATATAGATATTTCTAACACATTGAAAAACTCTATAACACAGAAATACAATTGTGAAAAGCAGTATGTATCTGACCTCAGATTATAAATGCAGAGCTTTAGCTGAAGGTTTTTATTTAATTGTTTATCTTGTGCCTTTACAATCCCTGTTTTATACTACCTCCTTGTTAAAGAGAAATATGTGTGTTATTGTTTTCCTGTACTCAGGGAACAGTGTTAATTGTTATGTAACCCATGAAACATGGGGAAATCTGACAGGGTACCATGTCCAGTTTTGTAAATGTCTAGAAGATTTCTTAGTTGTCCAATTACTTTAAATATTTGTGTATTTTAAATGGAATGTTATGTCATACCAAAGATTGCCGTTTACTATGTAAAGACTACAGTAATATTCCCTCTTACTGTAGAGTTGACACTAACAGTTTTAGCAGTAGTTATAGTTGTGTAGTATGAATATTATGTCCAGCAATTCTAACTACCTTTCAATTTAATATTTTTTTTTCCAAATACTTCCATGAAAAATGTTTTTACTTTAGTACTTTAGTTTATAGCTCTTTAAAATGACAGTATTAGAATACCTATTTTTGGTAATAAAAAAATTGCTCTATATGAAAAGAAAAAAAACATTTTTAGCCAAAGATTTATTTTTTGGTCTTTTCAAACAAATTTTAAGTTTACTCAAAATACTTTAGTAACTCTCAAATTGAAATGAGTTTGTATTTTTAGTAAGCTTTATTCCCCACCCCACCCTCCCTAAATTATATTGCCATGGTAACTAAAGCTAGCCATGCATGGGTTGAATAAAGTTTAATTCTTTGACATTTTATCTGACCTATTAAATAAAATAGATTATTGATCATAAATGAATAAAACAGAACCAGTAAGGGGAAATTATGTTTCATTCTTTCCTGATCTAAACTAAACTTACTCAATTTTCAACTGATTATCAAACAAGTGTGAATGCGTGGTCGATGAAAAAAGAATTGATTTTAAAACAATTCGATTGAATCAATTTTATCATTATCAATTTTATTGATTGAATTGAAAAATGGACCCATGTATGGCTATCTCAAAACCTTTTTAATGGTAGCCATTTAAATATTACGTTTAATTTGATTTTGTATTGTTTATGCAAGGTGTTAGCTAGTCCTGGCAAAGAGACCAGTGACAGTAACAAGTGAAAATACCTCATGTTTGTACAAATAATGGTCTCTTAGACCTCAAATATGGAATTTATGGAAAGCAGTCCTGCAATTCCACCAATAGTTAAATCCATAGTTAACGTGTCAGCCAGACACTAGGATTAGCTCAGGAACAGCTCATGTGTACCATGCCTCACATTGTAGGGCATTTAGAAGCAAGTTTTAAACTATGCTATATTCCTAATCACTCATTCTATCCTATACTCGAAAGAATGTAACTTCTAAGATTTCTATGAAGGTGATGTCACTGGGTAAAGAAGAGAGTGGGAATCAGGGTGCATCAGCAGATCAAGTTTAATTCTTTAATATTTTAATCACAAAGGATCGGCTCTTTAAATTTGGTGTGTGTGTGCGTGAGTGTGTGTGTTGAATTATTACCTCACCTTGTGTTTTACTTACTGTTTTAGTTGAAATGCTGTTTGCTGCTATTGTGTTATAAGGGCAGGTTGTTTGAAGACAAGAGTTTGTCTTATAAATTAGAAAACTAAAAAGGCCCATAATACTCCCTTACAGTATGCATGTTTTAGTAATTATTATTGGCTAACAGTAAATACCAAAGATATATAAGGTTACCATGGCATTAATCCAGTTGACAGGACTTTAATGTATATATGTTCTTTTTGCTGGTGTTTAGGACTATTAGTTAGCTTTTAGGAGGATTTTTCTCCTAAAAGCTATATTAATAAAGGATTAGCAAAACCACCACAGAAGTTTATTTTTTTCACAAATAGAAAATCTTATTTCAATGCATTTGAACCTGCATGTTTTTTTTGTTGTTGTTGCTAAAATGTGCAAAATATGTTAGAGACCTATATGAAACAAACAAACCAACAGTAAAACACTGACACACTTGCCAAATTGTTCCTATTTATAGGGGATATCTTACTTATGGGAAACAATGAATGTGTGTCACATTCTTACTGTAAT
Source organism: Hymenochirus boettgeri (assembly GCA_019447015.1). Classification (NCBI taxonomy): domain Eukaryota; kingdom Metazoa; phylum Chordata; class Amphibia; order Anura; family Pipidae; genus Hymenochirus; species Hymenochirus boettgeri. The sequence goes on from CM033471.1 coordinate 187,529,428, forward strand.
TAACAACTGGACCATTTTTGCATGTGTGTAGTGTACCTATCACCTACCTTTTGTTTATAGCCGTGTATATATATATTCAGATGTTTGTATGTGTTGTTTGATGTATGTATAAAAATATATATATAGCCGTTATGTACGTTCATATCTCTTGCAAGCCCTTAAAAACCCCTGTTTTTGGGCTAGATGTACATTTTTATTTCCTAAAATGAAATGTTCTTGGCAGAAAAACAATATTTTCCCTGTTGTTTAAAAAGGCCTGAAGCATTTTAGCAACAAAAAGCAGGACTGTATGATGTTAAATCATAGGTAAAAAATTATTGGGCTGGATTGTGTTGTACAACTTCAAAAAAATGTCTCCAGGCTCAAAATTCTTATCATTCCTGTTTATTCTACCAGTTAGACAGGGTTCTAGCACTCTTAGAACCTATTGTGCTGTAGGTGGAGGTGTTAATATGTAAGTACACAATACAGATACTAAAAACAGGTATGCTCCAGCCATGTGCAGGTCAGAGGAGAGATATTTGCTTTTGTTCTTAGAAATGTTTGCAGCTTTTTACTTCTATGGAAAATGTGCTACTTTCATTTACTTTGCAGAAGACATTTAAACTCTGCATTTACAGAAAATAACATTTAAAAATAAATGGGTGTATTCTGTAGTGCTCAAAGACAACAAGCTAGTTCATATAATATCCTCAAAAGACCAACAAGCTAGATCCATTTTTATTGTCATAGGACCAAGAAGCTAGATCCTATTATACCCTTATAGGACCAACAAGATTGTTCCCATTATATACTCATTGGTAAGCACAAGCTCTCTTCTAAATCCCTGAAAATTTTATTTGTGAATATAAAATATTTCTTCAGTTTTATCCCATTCTAGATAGCCTAAAGCCTCTAATGTTATTTATGTAGACTAGTTTCACGTTCTCCTTATAACGATGGACCAAATCTACACACACACAAAATAAATTGTGAAATTATTTTCAATTTATTTTCTGTTAACAAAAAAGTTACTACCTATATTGAAACATTTTGGCCTTAAATATAGAACTACAAGTGTTAATATTATTGTATTGCAGGTCAAACCAGTTTTCAATAGCTACAATGCATCATTCTAAAATTATTTCAGATTACAGAGTTAAAATTCCTAGTCTAAAGACTGCTAGAAATGAATGCAGTTTAAAACGCAGGTCCACCCCTCACAGTAAATTATACACATACAACCAGGACCCCTCCAAACCTTTAATCACAATATTTACCTCTCTCTGCATGATATCCTGCACCAGTTCTGCTGGTCCCTCTTTTGAACATATCTGCCTCCTCTGATGTCTTAACAAGCTCTTTATGAGCTTGTGCAGACCAGAGGAGGTGGCTCATGTAGCCACTATGACATCACCATTACAGACATGACTGAAAGTGTGGTTGGTTTGGAATATCTGTTCAGGAACACCGTGGGAAAAAGGTAACTTTTGCGTACTTAGGGTGTGTGTGGGGGGTGTCCTGGTTTTATGTGTAAAATTTACTGTGGGGGTGGCTATGCCCTTTAAACTTTGTTTCATGTTTAATTAAGAAACAAAATTTGAAACTGCATTTTAGTAAATGGCTAGTGCCTTTTTAGACAATCAGGGTCATTTACCAAGGGGTGTGATGATTTAATATTGTACCATTACATTTTGGTTTCTTTTTGACTTTAATCCAATTAAAGTCACATGAAATGGCCAAAATGCACCGTTAAAAAGCTTGTTGGGGGCAGGAAGCAGCCCCTGCAGTACTCATCTTAATTTGAAGCTAAACCTTTGTGAAGGAGTTAGCGACCACCCAAAACACCACCCCTTCTCCTTTAAAGTACCAAGGGTGAGGACCTAAACTGCTGGGTTCCTTATTCCTGGGTACAGTGTCTATCAGCTGTTAAACGGTGTGTATTCCCACTGGCCAGATTACAGCCTAGTGAAAAGGGAAGGTTTCAGTAAATAAAACAGCTGAAAAGAGACTGTACAAAGGGGTTAGAAATCAGTGGTTTGGGTCCTCGCCCTGGGTACTTCTAAAGTTGATAAGCGAGGAAGGTATGTAAATGTTACAAAGTAACGTTGTCCTTTAAGATGTGAAATTTGCAATAGCAGCTCTAAGCTAAGTAAATAAGCCTGAATGGATGGATACATGTTGAAATAGTACGTGGGGTAAAAAAAAAATACAGTGGGAACATTAATACTCTTTTTACATGTATTATTAAATGTAACACTTACTACCCAAAACAAAACTGCCATGTTGACTATGGCAAAAGGCCAAAGGAAGGCATTTTCCTCTGAATTCATTACATTTGTGCTGGATCCTAAATTTATGGTGGCCATACACGCTTCAATCGCAGTCATATGACCGAATTGTAGCATCTATGGCCCACCATAAGGCTAGGTGCACAAAGCTGTTCCCAACTGACTGGTGCAGTATTTCAGTTGATTGGCCTGAAATAGCACCCAGAATATTTGCCACAACCAAAATTTTTAGGCAACATCAGTTTAAAAATTGATTGAACATTTTGGTAATTTTTCTAGGCCAAAATATAGGTGTGGGGCTTTATTTCTTCCCAACAGAGCTAACAAGTATCGTACGGTTATTAGCCTGTGCATACCTAGCCTAACATCAAAATTGTAGAAAAAGAAGGTTTAAGTATATTGAGAAATGTCTGTGGACAGTTCCTGGATATTTGTATGTGTTTTGCTAGGGATGTGGACAACCTTCTGGGGTAAAGCTTGTTTGAATGAAAAAACATAACAATGCCAATTCAAATATTAATAGAAAAGAAGAAGGGCTGCTATAGGCCAATTATAACAGTAAGATCTAGTTTAAACTTTGTCATCACAAATAGACAAACTATTGTAGCGGATGTGAGAGTCTATGGGGGAGATGCAATAAATTTTACAATTGCAACCTACCTGTACTCATTCCCGCCATGTATTAACCACTTTGTGTCCCTTAATATATTGCAAAAACACAAGCGCCAAGTTCAAACTTTTGCATGGCTTTAAAGACGCAATTGAAAATTTTCTGTGCAAAAAAACTAGAGCAAAAACTGGCGCAAAATTTATTGCATCACTTGCGTAAAAAAAAAATGTGGCATGGCGCAGGCAGTGCAAAACCCTTGCTAACACACACATTAGTTAGTGTAAATTTAGCGTGTATTTCCCCCGTTAGCACAGCATATTGCATCTCCATGTATGTTCCTGTGTGAGGTTGAAATAAAGACTTCTTTTTTCTTCCCTTATGTCCATTAAAATACACTGATTTGACACCTTTACAGTAGAGTTAGTCTTGTTGACCAAGTAAAGAATGATTGAAATATAATACATAGGGCTCTGGTTTTTCAATATTGATGTGCAGTGGAATATATTCTTATAAAAACCTCTTAGCTATGTAGCTAAGAGGTATTTAAAAGAATATATCCCACTGAACCTCCCCATTGAAAGCCTGTCATGATTAAAGGGTATGTCCACCCCCCAAACAAAAATTTTATATGTTGCAGGAAATGGCCAAAAACCTTGACCTCTTGAGGTTTATATAACTGAAATCTGTCCCCAAAGGCTGGTAAGTACGTTTGGGGACAGCTTTAAGTTGTATAAACCCCACAAGTTAGAGGTTTTGGGACATTTCCATGGGACATTTCCATGATAACTATGCACAGTGCAGTCCAGGTGACCGAACCCCTTTCTATGACTCAAACACATCCAGGTCTCCCGGGCTGCATTGTGCATAGTTATCACGGATACTGAAAGTCATGGGAGGGAAAGTGACGTCGGTGCTAATTGATGAGATGCAATACCGTTCAGGTTTGTATTCTTATACTTTTTACATGGAAATAACTTAAATCCTTTATTGTTAATGCTGACAGGCTGTGTTATAGTATCAGTAGGGAGCTGCTAAAAAAACGATTACTGTTTTTTAAGGCTTTACACAGCCCAAACATTATTTTTACTTAAAATATTTTAATCTTATGTATTATAAGAAATAATGCGCCCCATTGCAGTGAAATATATAAGGGATAATGCGCCCCTTACAGTGTAATATACGGCTATTATGCCACCTCGGAGTTCCCTGACCTGTATAAGCACTCGGCCTCGGCCCGTGCTTTTATATGGTCAGGGAACTCCTCGTGGCATAATAGCCGTTTATTACACTGTAAGGGGCGCATTATTTCTTATAGTTTTTATTTTAAATAAGTACAGTGATAATAGCTGGTGAAAAGAATTTATTTAACTTTTTTTTTTCCAAAGTTTGGAACATAACATTAAAAAAACATTGTTAAACATTTTAACTATTTAAAATCTTTATCTTGGATATATGTTTAAACATTCATTGTTCAAATGTTAATAGTAATTTAGTCAGAATCAGATGTTTATTTTACTTGTTTTAGTTTTATAGGCTTTATGTTTACCCGTTTGTTAATTTTGGTTTATTCCATTTTGTTCGCGCCTCTTTTTTGTTTGCATAATGCGTGTGCGCGCCCGGCTGCTCCAAGCGCGCCTGCCTATTACTTTGGTATTGATTTCCTCATGTGACGTAATGGATGGTAATGCGCATGCGCGCCAGGCTGTTCTGTGCCGTGTATGCACGGCTGATCCGTTCCTGTCCAGCTTTTTGTGGACATTGATTTTGTGAAATGTTCGATCCCGGGGTGGTTGGATAAGAGGTAGGACACTGATTTTTATGTAATATATAGTGATGGCCCAGTTTCAGATCCGAACACGGATCCGCGGCGGATTTACCACGTTCGCGAACTGCAGATATGGTGGGTTTTCCGCCTTCCGAACTTTTCTGAACCGCGTTTTCGAAAATTTTCGAGGATTTCTCGTATTTTCGAAAATGCGTGAAAATACGTATTTTCGAAAAATTTTGAAATTACAAGGAATTCTCGTAATTTCGAAAACGTGTGAAAATACATATTTTCGAAAATTTTCGAAATTACGAGGATTTCTAGTATTTTTGAAAATGCGTGAAATACGGATTTTCGAAAATTTTCGAAATTACGAGGAATTCTCGTAATTTCGAAAACGTGTGAAAATACATATTTTCAAAAATTTTCGAAATTACGAGGATTTCTCGTATTTTCGAAAATGCGTGAAATACGTATTTTCGAAAATTTTCGAAATTACGAGGATTTCTCGTATTTTCGAGGATTTTTTCATTTTAATGGGTCCGCTCGAGCCAGTCTCGAGCGGACCGGATTTTGCGAAGTTCGGACATAGTTATATATTAGGAATGAAGAGATGCAGTGGCACTAATAATTGAACTAGTCACTTAGTGACATCACTGAGTGATTCTAATAAGGATTCTCGCCACTGCAGCTCTCCATTGAAAGTGCAGAGACTTGTGTATTATATAGTGGATAATGCACCCCCAACTGTAAATTATAAGGATATTAGAAGTCACCGAGGAGTTCTGTGACCATATAAAAGCACGAGGCCGCAGGCCGAGTACCTTTTATACAGGGCACGGAACTCCAAGGTGACTTCTAATATCCTTTTAATTTACAGTTCTGGGTGCATTATTTATTATAACCTACCCCTTTGTGGCTTCTGGTTTCCTTCTCCTCCTGGAACTGTAAGATTATAAGGCTATAATCTTACAGTTCCTCCCATAGAAATCCACTACAGGGGTAGGTTATATAAGGGATAATACGCTACCTACAGTGTAATTTAAGGATATTAGGCCACCAAGGAGTTCCATTACCATATTTTATACAGGTCATGGAACTCAGAGGTAAATCTATATATTACACTGTAGGTAGCATATTATTTCTTATAATACATATGGCCAGCCAAAAAAAACTGCCCGTTACCACTGCCTCTCCCCCTTCCTGTATTAATCAGTTATATAGGAATCCCTGTTTAATATATAAATAGTTAATTACTGTTCCTATTGAAAAGAGAAAGAAGGACTGAACATTATCTGTCAAGAATAAACAGGGCTTCCTTTATAAATGAATAATACTGGGAGGGGGAGAAAGTGGGAGGGGCAGTGGAATACAGAAAGTTACTCGGTGACATCACCGTGATTGTAATATAGATTCTCGCCACTGCACGTCCCCATTGAAAATGCCTAGCCTTATGTATTATATGGATATCACACTGCAAGGGGCGCATTATCCCTTATATAATGCACTTCCATTTGTGAATAAAATACATAAGCTATCAGATAACCTGAAGTGCTAAAGCCATAGGAACAATAAGTGTAAAATCAGTTAGTTACTTTAGCTATGGTGCTACTGTACCAGACAGGAGTTTTGTCTGCCTTATAAAACAAAAAGGTGCAAACTAAGGGACAATGACATGGCTGAGATGTACTATCAGAGTTACGGGACCACATTTTAATATAACAGTAAATGGCATTTTAGTTGCCTTTAAGTTCCATTAATAAACAGAACCTTACTTGTGTTTAACTGTGATTGCTTCAATGTGTTCTTTCATTGTACCAGTAATGTCAAACCTGCCACTCCAGATGTTTGGAAACACTATGAAATAAATACTAACAAAAAGCACAGAATGTTTAAACAACAATAATGTTATATTTATATATACATACATTATAATGCAGTGACATCAAACCTTGACACACCAGATGTTCAGAAACTACAACAATGCCATGGTTGCATTCCGCAAACAAGGTTTGCTGGGTGTTGTAGTTTTCAAATGTTTAGTGTGCCAAGATTTGACATCATTGCATTATACTGTATATATACACCTTTTTTTTTTTTTTTTAGCATTCTGTGCTTCTTGTTAGTATTTATTTCAGAGTGTAAGGCTGGGTACACACGGATGAATTTTTCATCCCGACCGACGGGGCCAAATCACTTTTGGTCGCAGCTCGCAGGGAGTTTCCATGACTGATCTTTCAGTCCGTAGGAGACCACCTGATCGGCAGAGATATACTGACATTTCCAATTGCTCGTCTGTCCAATCTGGGACATAGATTTTCCAGCCCGACTGACCGATACACAGAAATATTGGTCGGTTTTCCAGAAAAATCTGCTTGTGTGTACCCACCCTAAGGTAACAATCTAGATTCTGCTCAGTCTACCTTATTTTCCTTTACCCCTTTTTTTTAATGTAAAGGTATCCGTGGTATTATTATCTTTGGAGTAAAGAGCTGATTTTTAAGTTTTTAACTGTACTCAGGGGATTGGCTGTCTTACTCCATTGTTCTGTACTACTTATCACCTTGAAATTTGAATGTAACTGAGGTTCCTCTCAATTCCTTACTTTCCTGTTTTATAATGTTTATATTTTTAAATGATTTAGTTGAAATAGTTAAGTTGTATTTTTGTTATCTTTGGGGCAGTGATATAACCCCAAGAAGTCTTGCCAAAAATCCAAAATGTTGAAATGCCAAATGTTTGTTACTACTGTGATAATAGTTTAAATTTCAGTGAGTTGCACAGTTTAAATAAAGGTTTTCTTAAAAAAAAAAGTGATTGACTGTGATTTCTGTTTTTAAAACCATTGGCTTATACGATTATATCAAATCTAAAGTCATGCTGTAGTAATTCATAACCAAACAAACGATACAGCACCGTAACCAAATGCAGAGGAAAGAAAGCCTAGGACTGCCACATCACAAAAACCAACACTGCACAGTATTGCCACATTTTACTCCTGTACCTACGAGAGTGGTTTTAGTATGAATAAATGCTGCACGTTTCTAAATGTACCCCATAGACTCACAGACTGATAAGCACCAGTGACCATGTGCTTTAATACAATTTAAGATTGTACAACGTTCATGACAGGGCTGGATGTCAATGGATAATATTTAGCAAAATAAAAGAAACTTACTGTAAAATGGATACATCAGGGTAGTGAGTATATTTCTGTAATCTTACAGTATGTATGTAATCTTATACTTATTCATAAAACTTCAAAATGGCTTTTTTTCCTCTTCACCCAAAGGCAGTAATAAAATCAGTGCTGCCTTTGAAGTTCAAGGAAAACAAATTTACTAAGTATAACTTCCAGTATATTCAATAAGGTGTGTGTTATCTTCTATACAATTGTATTTGTTTTACTTATATTGTATGAATAATATAGTATTATATCACCCTCTGTTCTTTGGATTTCTTGTATTATAAGGATATATTATACTGTCACTCTCTATCATTAAGTGCATGCCTGACCAGTTACCATTGTTACTTATTTTAAACAGGCTGAAATAACACCAGCAATTTTCAGCCCAACCAATATTTTTAAGAATTTTAAAATTGTGGGCAATATTTAAATGGACTCACTGAAATTTTGACCAGTGTGTGCCTAGCCTAAGCTAAGAAGTAGAATTAGGCAACCGGATGAAATATCGATTGGATTTTCTTTCTCCTGATTGATGTGACAAGTGATTTATCTCTCAGTAAATCATTTGGGAGACAAAATGAGTAGAAAAAAATGTGTTCATAGTCCTACATGTATAACAATCCAATGCACTCTGACCAATGCTGGGTGCAGATGCCTCAAAACTCTTCTGTCAACGGAATATATATATATCAGACAATAAGAACCGAGGGTCGCACTCCAATGCAAAAAACATTTTATTAGTGACCACACATCAGTACACACAATATTTCGGGGGTAAAGTCCCCTTCTTCATGTGTTCATAGCCTAATATAATTCTGCCTTTCATAAGCCGTGCAAAACCTGATTTATAGGATGAAAACAAATCTAGCGTCTTACGCGGTACCTGGGAATAAAAAGTTCTTCATACCAAAACAAGTCATATTGCTCCTTGCATCAAAATATATAGCTTAACTGCACATACAATAACAAATTCCTTCCAGTTCCAATTGGTGACCTCTATACTGAGGCCATCACAGGCTACATATGTTCACCAGACAAATGATTGGCCTCTGTTCATTTTGGTTGATAATAAAACTCATGGGGCCATATTTATAAAGGCTCGGTATAGCGTTTTAGCGATACCACACCATAAACGATAGTTTAATCGATCGTTAATTTCCAATCAGTTTACCGATCGTTATCAAATGAATTATAACAATCATAAATCTACGATTATGATCCCCATAGAATACAATTGCGGCATGGTATTCTATGACCGAACGTTTATTAGAATATGTAAATGCATGACCGTGGCCATACCTTTATGTCTGCTGCCGTACAATACCGATAAATTGTGATATTGCACTTTAGAAATATGGCCCTCGGTGCACAGGTTGGTTTAAAACACTTCAAGGGGAAATCCCATCTAGTAATTTTCTACTTTCTGTGGATTCCTGTGGGAAAATTTTGGTACCTGGATTCCAGCCAAAAATGTCAACCAAGAAAACTGCATTAGGGCACTGAATAAGTAAAACCTGTGTAGGGAGGTGCTAGATTCAGAAGATAAACATTATAGAGAGATAGAAAAAGAGATCTGATCTGCAACACTCAATAATACAAAAGATATTTGTAATAGTGAAAGGCTAAAAATCCTTTATTCTATTTGACAGGGATATACATTAAAAAACAATTAAAATTAAAAAACCACTAAACTCCTCAAAATCTATAGTGAATGTGAATAATGTTATGTGAATATATCCACACACAGAGTCTATAAGTCACCAATAATTAGTCATATAGTCACATAGTCATAATTGGTCCAAACCATAAGCATCATGGGGGTTACCCTACTTACGACCTGGAGTACAGTGCAAAGGAGAGAAGAGGGATAAAAACAAATCCATCACATGGTAGGACGCGTTTCGCTCCACCCCAAACACACACGGGAGCTTTTTCAACTGTAACCCATCACTGTCTCTCGTCCCTTCTTTAATAGCGTAGCGCCGTATGCGTGTGACGTCACAATCTCGCGAGATCTCGCGAGATGCGCTCTAAACTTTCGGGCACAATGATAGGCTTACTAACTCCTGATTCCCACAAGATTAACCCCATACATCCCTGCCCGTGAGTCACTGTCATAGTCAAAATTTAAAACAGTAAATAAACATCACAGCTGTGTACACCTAAATCATTCAAGGTAATATAATTTGGTATATTCATTTGAGTCCATATCGCTCATCAATAAGGAGAATTCTGTACATGGTTCAAGCACTTGTATAACTTTTGATCCTAATTCTTATTTATATATTTATTTATATTTCTTGTCCCCCTTGCAATCCCAAAACTGCATTGCCCTAGGCCCCCCTGTAAAATTGGAGGCTGGGCCCCTGACACACACCCCTCCCCAGCACAGGCATTAAGCAATTTTTAAACAGCTGCAGTATATATATGCACAATCAGCTGTTTAAAAGTCTGGTACTGAACCGACAGAAGGTTTAAAAGCCGGTTGCGTTTATCTGCTGTTTAAAAATATCCCCTCAAAAAGCACAAGTTAACTCCTGAAGATCTGGATGAAATAACTGTGTATGTACAGTGTCTGGCCACACCCTGGACCTCAGTCACATGCCCCTTGCCTAATCTGCCCTGTTAAAGGATTGGCTAGAGGCTACTAGTGGGTGTGACCAACTGTAACAAGTTCCTGCAGTAGCTTAGGAATAAGCATGTGCAAAGAACCTAATGGTCAGTGACCCCACTGTGTGATACTGGAACACTGTGAAATAAGACACAATGTTAGAAAGTTAAATTTCTCAACAACCATATTAAAATAAGATGTGAGAAACCGATTACTTTATATTTACAAATATGCCTTCTAATTCAATGATTTTCTGAGGCTTTAGTTGTCCTTTAAAAACCATGGCCATACTTTTACATTAACCCGCAATATCGCAACTTTCTGATACAGCAGTTTATTTTAAATGTACAGCCAGGGTTGTACAATTACTGTGCAATAAACAGCAGTAGTACATTATGACTATTGTACAGAATCGATAATTGGAAATATGTGAGATAGTAAATGTACGATTGCAATCAAAGTTTTACGATTGTTAATGGCGTGGTATTGCTATTTTGCAATACTGCGCCTTTACACTTTAACAATTATACAATTATAATTACGTACAATTTAGAAATAAAGGTTATCTCAGTATGAAAGTTCCTAACTACATTAACACTTTCAGTGCCAGGCAGTTTGGCAATTAGTCTACCCTTTTTTGCCAGAAGAATTTTCAGGATTTTGCACTCATATGGTTTAGTTAAACAGTATCAAAATTTACAGGAATCAGGAAATTATATATCCTTTTTTATGGCACAATAACAAGATAACAGACTTTCAACTTATCTGGAGATTTGGTGAAAACTCAAAAAAAATGTCAAATTTGCAAAACAACTGCCAAATTAACTAAAACATTCCCACAAATGTGTGTAGTAGAAACTACACACCCTAAGGTTTTAAGAAGTAGTGTGATTTTTTTTTTATCAAAATGCAAATACCTGGATGCAGCAGTTCATCAATTGGAAGATTTTTTCTCATATTTATCTTTTTTCCTTCAAATACCAAATCAACAAAGGCAAGGGTTTGAAAACAAACACAATTATGAAAGCCTAACTCCTGAATAAAATGGTATGACACATGGGTGGATACACACCGAAACATGGCAACCAACTAGCCCTGAAGGCAACCAATAGAAAAACACATACCGGAATCCAGATTAGGAGCGCTCACCAGTGGTATCCGTGTTGATTCCACACTATGCTGCGTCCTGTCGTGCAGGTCACTTCCCCCAAAAGACGAGACCTCAGCGGGGTTTCACGATACTTAGTACGAAGAGCGAGCATCAGGGAGTGGACCGCTCAGGAATTACCCTTTGTGGGTCTCTGATGAAGCAGCGGGAACGCCGGGAAACGCGTCAGACCACTGGTTTGTTTGCACCTTTGTGATGCTTTTACAGCTTTGATTGATGTTTACATATGGTTGAAATAAAAGTTTTGCGATGACACTTACCAAGCCTGAGTCCTAATTCCGGAGCGGTCCACTCCCTGATGCTCGAGCGGTCCACTCGTACTGAAGGCAACCAATGCATAAAGACAATTACACCTACAATTTCAGTCATCTCTGCAATTTGAGCTGCTTTCGTTTATTTCGAACCAAACACCCCCCAAAATATATTTTTGGAAAGTACACACCTTCAGGTACCAAACTGTGTCATAAATCCAAGCAGAATTCTGGACGCAGTCATGCTTTTAGCAGATTTTCTGAAAAAAATAGCAAATCATCCCTAAATGAATTAAAAAAAAAAGGGCCTAAATATCAATCTCTGAAATGTCCTATATGAAATGGTGTGCCATATGCATGGTTTCATGGTTACACTACAGTGGGGCCATTAGTGGGTTAAATTTCAGTTTGGGGGGTTGGACAGCACTAAATAAAGGGTTTAGTGCTGTGTCCTGGCCTAATTCAAGCAAACGGGGCATCAATTTAGAGAAAAGTTTCAAGGTAATAAGTTCGGTCTTTTCATATTGTGGTTACCTTGACTCCCTTGGATTGTGTATTAATATACATATATGTTCTGATTTAGGCTTCAATAGTTCACTCTTTGCACGGTACCCCGTGTGGTAAAGACATTTGTACATTTACTGATGGACTTCTGTTGTATGTTTGTATTATTTACATAGATACATGGTATTTTCTGCCATTTTTACATACATGTGTAGTTTATTTTTTTTTTTTCCAGTGACAAGAATTTTTAAATGTGTGATTTTGATTTTTTTAATGCATACTCAATAAAGGATTTCTAAGTTTTAATTTTATTAGTGGTCTCTGGACTGTGCCATTAAGTGTGATAACTCAAGAGGGGGATACTATCTCGGTCTCTCGTTTTTGTCAATATTATTCTTTATCCCCAGTAATCTACTTTGCACACTAGCTGCATAGCCTGTGCATCACACTGTCTTTGTTTTGTATACTGCTATATGCCTGCCATACAATTATATCCATAAACAAGTACTGCCCACAGGGCCTACTGAAGGTAAGATAAGGGTTCAGGTCAGATAACACATTATGTGATCAGTTTACATACAGCCTAAGGATTGTAGATACCTTGTAGTGACTATATCGACTATGTCCTCTATAGGCAGACGGATTATCTGTGGGGGAAAACGACTGTAATAGAAATGTCCTATAAATAACATCTACAGTGGCATATAAGTAACATTTGAGTGACCATGAATCGTTAAGACCTGTTGGTACCAATGTACATAGGTGCCTTATCCAATAACATTCTTTTTGGAGTAACAACTTAGTTACATTGCCCCATCTAAGTGATGTGTTGACTGTTTCTAGTACAGTCCACTTAAGTTGGTTATGTGTATGCTTTGACTCAAAAGAAGTGCCTAGAAACAGTAGTATCATAATGGGTATCGGGTTTGAAATTCCTGATGTCTCTTATGTTCTTTTATGCGCTCTTTTATTTCCCTGGACGTTTGTCCAACATAGCACATCCCACATGGGCATTTAATTAGATATACAACCTGTTTGGCGTTACATGTTGCGAAGTGTTTGAGTTTTATGGCTGCCTTTTAGGGGGTGAGTTATGACATCTCCTTTGATTATAGAAGAACAATAGATACACCCCATACATGGATGGGTCCCTTTTCTCTGGATACCTTTGAACACCTTTTCTGGCTTTCTCAGATCAGCTGGGCACAACTTGTCTCTCAAGGAGCTCCCTTTCAGGTATCTAAATAACGGGATATCTTTAAATAGTTTATCATAGGTTTTATCCTGCTGGATCAAGGGCCAGAACTGTTTAATAATTTTTTCAATATGTTGGCTCTGTGCAGGGTCACGTCTACCATTAGGCAGAGTAAGATATTTGCCTCAGACGGCACCTCTGCACTGAATAAGAAAGGCAGCAGGCAGGCAGTGGTGAAAAAAAAATTCTGGCAAACGTGCACAAGAAGTGTGAGCGCCGCCCACATGACGCCAATACACTGAAAGTTACTTCAACTACACGTCAACATTTTATATGTTAGGTTACCTTTAGTTTGTTAGGCTAGGTAAATCTAGTTATGCTAGTTAGGGCTTGACATGGTGGCAGGCATACAAATCTTTTGTCTAAAATCTGTTATACTACAGAAAGTATGGTATTTATAATGTTGAGCCAACATGTATAGCACAGGCTATAAAAAGTTATTTTGATCAACAAAAACCTGAAACGAGTAATATGGTAGTGACAACACAAGCTGTTTGAGAAAGGGATGTAATATTGGTTTCTAATAATTTACATTATTAGTAATTGACTGAGGAACTGTTTAACTACCTATGTGATAGGAAGTTCAAAATTTAAAAATTTTACCCACGCCACCAGCGAAGCCATGGCCATTGGTGAAACCACACCCATAAACAAAGCCTAACCCACTTTAACACTGCGGAGCAGGAAGGGCCGCATTCGAAAATTTGGCTCAGGCAGCAAAAAACCTAGAAGTGCCCCTGGCTCTGTGTGCTGTACCGTGAGACAAAAAGTATCCTATTCTGATTGGTGTCCAATTTCTGTTGTTGCTTATATTGCAAGAGATCTTATCTTTCTGACCTCTTTTTGGACTTTTGCTTATTTCCCAGGGGTAACCTTTTTCCACCAGTTTCTCATATACCATTTTGGTGGCTTGTTCGTATCTGGCCTCATCTGAGGCTATACGTCTGGCGGGTATGAATTGCCCTTTCAGGATAGCTTTAAAAATTGAGTCTCAGAGATCTCATATGTAAAGTGTATAGTGGGATGGGATATGTTAGCTGCATCAATCATCTCTCTGAATTCAGCTACATTCCCATTCCATATTACCAAGATGTCGTCAACAAAATGTGTGTACATAATATTGGAGGCAAAGCTGGATTTCAGAAACAATTGATTTTCAATGTATTACATAAAAATGTTGGCAAACGAAGGGGCTACCGCAGCGCCCATAGATGTCCCGTCACTGCAAATTAATACCAAATTAATAACCAACAGTTTCCATACACCAAGAATTTTTAAAGCTATCCCGAAAGGGCAATTCATACTTACCAGACGTATAGACTCAGATGAGGCCAGATATGAACAAGCCACCAAAATGGTTTATGAGAAACTGGTGGAAAAAGGTTACCCCCCTGGGGAATTAGCAAAAGTCCAAAAAGGTCAGAAAGATAAGATCTCTTGCAATATAAGCAGCAACAGAAATTGGACACCAATCAGAATAGGATATCTTTTGTCTCACGGTACAGCACACAGAGCCAACATATTGAAAAAGTCATTAAAGGGCATGTCCACCCCCAAAACTATAATCCCCCCGACTACTGGCCCCAATCTGTAGTGTATAAAAATCTTTACCTTACATCCCAGATCCAAATGGATGCCCTGTAATCCCTCCCCAAAGTCACAAAAACTGGCTACCAGTACGGCAGAGTCCATATAGGACTCTGCCTCCTGTGTCCCCTCCGGGAGAATTTTGCCATGCGCAGAAGAGCCCTCCCCCCTCCCTCCCAATTTGGTCTCCCTCCCCCTAGCATTAAACCCCTTTCCCATAATATAGATATTGGTCCCCCAGCCCCAACCGCACTTCTATTAGAGCAAGAAAGTCTCCCGATCTTTACTTACCTTACCTCTCGCCTTCGCCGTTCTACACTACCGGCAGCCGCGTCCATGATTGGCTGCATCTCAGCCAATCACGGATGCGGCTGCTGGTCCCGCCCCCTGCTTGCACTGGCTTGCAGTTCTATGCAGAGAGCCGCGATTGTGCGGCGAAGGAGAGACTTAAGGTAAGTAAAGATCGGGTTACTTTCTTGCTCTAATAGTAATGTGGTTGGGGGACCAATTTCTATATTATGGGACATACCTTTTAAACAGTTCTGGCCCTTGATCCAGCAGGATAAAACCTATGGTAAACTATTTAAAGATATCCCATTATTTAGTCACCAGAGAGGGAGCTCCTTGAGAGACAAGTTGTGCCCAGCTGATCTAAGCCAAGAAAAGGTGTTCAAAGGGACCCATCCATGTATGGGTGTATCTATTGTCCTTCTATAATCAAAGGAGATGTCATAACTTACCTTCTAAAGAGGTACAGCCATAAATCTCAAACACTTCGCCACATGTAACACCAAACGTTGTATATCTAATTAAAACCATGTGGGATGTGCTTATGTTGGACAAATGTCCAGGAAAATAAAGAGCGCATAAAAGAACATAAGAGACATCAGGAATTTCAAACCTGATACCCATTATGATACTACTGTTTCTAGGCACTTCTTTTGAGTCCAAGATAAACATAACCAACTTAAGTGGACTGTATGTACTTGGTACCAAAATGTTAACGATTTATGGTCACTCAAATGTTACTTATAAGCCACTGTAGATGTTATTTATAGGACATTTCTAATACAGTCTTTTTTCCCCCACAGATAATCCGTCTGCCTATAGATGACATAGTCGATATAGTCACTACAAGGTAATAGTATCTACAATCCTTAGGCTGTATTTAAACTGATCACATGTGTTATCTGACCTGAATCCTTATCTTACCTTCAGTAGGCCCTGTGGGCAGTACTTGTTTATGGATATATTGTATGGCAGGCATTATAGCAGTACCATATTCAAGGTTTATTGTATATTTGTATGGTTGTTTTCCTGTTTTTTCCTATTTAGATGGGGGTCACCATTGGACACAACGGAATGATTGATGGAGGATTTGTTCACATGGTGGTGGGAGGGTCTGGGATGTCCATTCCTGTATTGTGTGTATATATGTAGTGTGGAGCATGGTTTTGACACTTGATAAAGGACTTCACGTCCGAAACATGTTGTGTCAATAAAGACACCAAAAGAGTCCTTTGGAGTCTCCATTGTCTGGAAGCAACTGCATACCATTTTTCCAATTTGACTCCACTGTCCTCACTTTCTATGTCTAGATTTACGCACCTGAGTTTCCTTCGGTGCTCTGCTCCGGACTATTGGCGACTTCGGACATGAAGAAAGAAGGTGTCTTCTCATTGGCCGGATCGGACACCCGGAAATGGTAGCAGAGCACCGAAGGAAACGTTATATGAGTAATATAGAACTTAGAAAGTGACCCAGGGGTGAGGGCGAGTGCGATTAGGTCCTCAACCTGGGTACTATGGATGGCAGGAGTGTAGGTTCTGTGAGTAAATTTCCTTTAAAGGGCATGTCCACCCCCAAAACTATAATCCCCCCAACTACGGCCCCATCATGTAGTGTAGTTTATCCTTACCTAACATCCCAGCTCCATAGGGTTTCCTGTAGTCCCCCCCCAAAGTCCCAAAAACTGCCCACCAGGAGGCTAGCAGAGTCCATATAGGACTCTGCCTCCTACCTGGCCTCAGGTAGATTTTTGCCATGCGTACTGCAGCCCTTCTCCCCCTCCCTCCCCCTCCTTCTCCCGATTCCCTCCCCTAGCATTTAACCCTTTTAGTATAGGCTTCCCAATGGTCCCCGCCAACCGCATCATTTTATTTTAAGAAGATCCCCAAACTCTTACTTACCTCTCCCTTTCCTCCGCTGAAGTGAGCTGCCGGCAGCCGCGTCCATGATTGGCGCAGCTCAGCCAATCACAGACGCGGCTGCCGGTCCCGCCCTCTGCTTGCATTTCTCGCAAGCAGAGGGCCGGAGCGCGGCGGAGGAAAGAGGGGAGGTAGTTAGAGTTTGGGGGCTTTCTTTAAATAAAAATAATGCGGTTGGGGCTGGGGGACCAGGGGGAAGCCTATATTAAAAGTGTGATTTAAGGGTGGACATACCCTTTAAATCACTGTGGATCACTGAAACAAACACCTCATATACACAGATACCCTTAGTATATAATGTATTTCACTCCAGCCTATACATAGAGATTAACCCTTGCAAATCTCTTTTCCGCATTAGAATCCAAATTCAGTCTGTCCCATTTATTCAGTATTGGTTGTAAATGTCCTTGTGTATGATTTCTATACATATATCTAGAAGGTTTTATTAATATCTACAATCGCACATTTGTGGAAAGAAAGTCCATTGATATTTGTCCATCTTCACTCACATTACTGGGCACCAGTCAGATCCTATTAATTGTCCAGGATTGAACGCCATCTTGTAAAATAAAGATTAAAAATCTCACCATATGGGGTGTATGCAACTCACAACTTCCAGCATCCCTGGTCTGCACCCTGCTGTTGTGGAATGTTTGGGAATTTTAGATTTCAATCATTTGGAGGTTTCACATAGCTGCTGTAGTTACTACAAACCTTGTCATGTGGTAGATTGGTATTACCTTCCGTAGAACCTTCCAGTCCACAGAATGATCATTACAGACAGTTTTCCATGCAGACACTTTGCTCGGTAGAAATATGCTCAGTGCATAGAATAACTGCAGGTGCAGGCAGACAGAAACGTTACTTTGTTTGGGAGGTTCTTACTTTGCTGGTTCTGAACTCTAGTAGTAAAATACTCATTGATCTCTGCAAAACCTACCCAGGCACGTTGAGAGTTTATAGCAGTTCAAACATTTCCCTTTATCTGCCATAGTGTGATTTAGTGTGAGGACCATGGACATGCACATTGTCTTGGATCGATAACAAAAGTTTGTTTTTTTTTACAAACTGATTGATTCTAAAACTCGAAACCACGCCAGCCGATTCAAACTCAATGTGGTTTCCCTGAACTAGCCTATCACAAGGAACTGGCTAGTTCATGCACAGCAGGGAGAATCTCTCTAACCCACTGCCTACCAAACAGAATGTGTTGGGGAATGCTGCCCCCTTTAGCCACTTGAAACTGCCTATTCACATAGGAACTAGCTAGTTCATGCACCTGTAAGCAGTGGTTTAGAGGAGATTCTCCCTGCAGAGTGCGGTGAACTAGCCAGTTCCTATGTGAATAGGCTGTTTCAAGTGGGCTAAAGGAGGGGAACATCCCCCAACACATTTGTTTGCAGGGGGAATCTCCTCTAACCCACTGCTTACAAACAGAATGTGTTGGGGGGATGTTGCCCTCCTTAGCCCACTTGAAACTAGCCTATTCACATAGGAACTGGCTAGTCAGCACTCTACAGGGAGAATCTCCTCTAACCACTGCTTACAGAGTGCATGAACTAGCTAGTTCCTATGTGAATAGGCTAGTTTCAAGTTGGCTAAAGGAGGGCAGATTCCCCCAACACATTCTGTTTGGTAGCAGTGGGTTAGAGGAGATTCTCCGCAGAGTGCATTGTTTGCAAGCAGTGGGTTGTAACTGAGATTCTCCCTGCAGAATGTATTGAACTAGCCAGTTCTAGTGAATACGCTACTTTCAAGTGGCTAAGGAGGGCATAGGTCCCCCAACAATTGTATGCAAGCAGTGGGTTAGAAGATATTCTCCATGCAGGGTGATAATATAGCCAGAAACTATGTGCTCATTTCACTGTAGGACAGTAGTTAGTGTAGGGTAGGCAACCTAGGCTATTTTGGTGTGCAGGTGTTAGCAGCGAGTGCTAAGCGTACCACAATAGAAGAGGATGGGGATGGCCCATGTAAAAAAGTTGGGCCCAGGCACTCTGGGCTGGCAACTTGCGCCAGTTGATAGCAGAAGTGCGTTATCTCTGTCGTCCTCTCACCTCTGGACTCCAAGCTATAATAAGTAGTAGAGGCACACACTAATTACAGAATGTTCTGTTATTTAATAACATCAACGTTTTGGGAATCACTTTGTCCCCTAAATCAGGTGGGTGACCCCCATCACCTCCGTTGCCCACCCTTTACGCAAGCATGCGAACACCATTTTGGTGCGCATTAACACGCGCTGCATAGGGTTACATCAAAGTAATTTCAGCAGTGCAGGGTAGTGCAATTGATCGTGCGACATTGCAATTCACTGCATCAGGTGATTCTTGTACGCTGCCCTAGGGGACCTAGCCCTTATTTTAATCTCAGCCTTACATTTTTTTTTTATAAATCAGGGATTCAGCCACTTGACTGTAAATCCCAATCAGTCATTTTTGGCGTGCCAACCCCCGGGGTATAAAAGACCAGATGCCATTTAGTTTGTGGAGGTATCGATTGAGATTATCTAATCATCAAGTTCTTTTGTCTTCTTGTAGGAGGTTAGATTGGAAATCCTAACCAAATTGGATAGGTTAATACAATAAATTTAATAATTACCCTGACATTGAGTTGTTGGATCTGGTAATATCTAACATCTGGTAATACTCTAACAATATCTAACTGGAGGCTTAGGGGATAGTGACCATGAAATAGTTTGTTTAGCCAATGTAATTAAATGTAAAAGTGCATTGGGTTACAAACACCTTAATTTCAGAAAGCAAACTTTCCCAGGTCAAAGATGCCAAATGGGAAGATATATTATCAGTTAAAGGTACTGAACGATTATATTATCAAATAAGGTTACTGAACAGAAATGGGACTATTTTTAAGAGGATGTTAAGCCATTTTACATCTACAATTATAACCCTTGGTTAAATAAATCTAAAAAAAAAAAAAACGGAAAAGAAGGAGAAAAGGGCATTTAAAAACCTTTAAAGGCAACAATACCCAAAAAAAAACAACATCCCATTACATGTCCACACTTCCGGCAGCTGAAATCGTTACTCTCATTTACAACCGTGCTGCCTTCCCTAGATATCACACAGCAAAGATGAGTGCTAAAAAGCCCGCCTCCTAGACGGCCCAGGGCCAGCCATGATTCAATATCATTGTCATCGGCTGGTGGGAATGTCTGTTACCACCTTCTCCTCCTCCTCTGCCAGTCAAACAACTGGCAGAGGAGTTGCTAGGATACAGCCTACATAATCAAGCTGATCAAGGATGGGTGGAGGAGTGTTTTCTCACTGCTAGTTTTGATGGACCATTACAGGCAGACCGAATTGTTATGCCCCCTTCACAGTGTGGCTAATTAAGGCAGAGAGAAGAGCTCAAAATCAGGAAAAAACACATATGGGGAGGGCTGCATACCACTTATTTTTTTTGAAAGCAGTTTTTTTTAAAAAAATGCATTGAGGACAATACAGTTATCCTTTAAGTCAGAGGGAATGGAAAGGGCCTTTGGGGCTAGGCCCTACACACTGCACTGGCAGGCGCTCACGAATCGCGCAACGCAAGCAATTGAAATGTCGCGAAGATTAATGCATGCTACCGTCCGCTTGCGCTGCTTTCCTTTGATGTTGCCTTACGGCAGCACATGCTAAGCCCACTACAACAGGTTATCGCATGCACTGCAAAAACGGGCCAAAAGCGCAGCGCAAGGCAGTGGACATCAGTGGGGCTCTTACATAGTCTTACATGGCACATGCTGGCACCACCGCACAGATACGCGCAGAAAATACCCTAGTGGGGGGCCTAGCCCCACTGTAACAAGTATTGTAAGAAATTGTAAGAAATCAATTAAGCTAGCTAAAAAAATATGAAGTTAGGATAGCTGAACTAACCCTAAACAATTTTTTAAGTTATTAATAGTAAGAGATTGAAGACAAAAAAGTGGCACATTAATCATGGGCATAAGTTCGTTAAGGAAGATGGTGATAAAGCAAATGTCGAAATTTTTTCCCCTTTGATATACACTATAGAAAAATCCAAGTACAGATCTATAGTGGAATAATAGTGTAAAAGATGCAGGTGCACATTGGTAACCCGAGGATATGGTGACAGAAACACTAAAATAAAGGTTATATTAATAAATCCTTTGTGACTCTAAATTACATTGTCAGGTCCTTAGGGAACTAAGTTAAGGTTTATCTAGGATGTTTCTCTATTTCTGAAGATTCCCTCATGTCTGGAAGTGTGCCTCTGGAGTTGTTAAAAGAAAAAAGTTAATGTAATTCAATATTCGAAAAGGGTATAGTAGTTTACGGCCTGGTAATTACAGGCCTGTAAGTTTAACTTCAGTGGTGGGGATGGGTTTCCAGATATCATGAAAAAACAGAGGACATTAAAAATCAATGTAGCAAGGCTGAGTCGCATGTAATCAGTTTAATGCAATCATTGCAGCCCTGCTAACAGCATTTATTAAGAGCGTCCTACAATCAGCAGGTGATCTGGAAACCCTAGGTGGGGAAGTACTGCAAAGTTGATACAGGAACATATTTTAGAGATATTTAAGGTCTGACCATATAGGAAATAATCAAACATAGATCTTGTAAAAACTAACTTGCTTGGCTTTTTGAGAAGTGATTATAAAAGCATAGCAATAGATGTAGTATACCTTGATTTTGCAAAGCTTTTGATACGTACCATAGGCAACTAATGTATAAGCCAAGTTGTTGGGCTGGGTTGGCACATTTGTACATGATAGAAGTTGGTTGATGGATAGGAGCATGTGTAGGTATTGGGGCTTCATCAATTGAATTGAAGTTCTAAGTGGGGTGCCACAGAGTTCTTGTGTTGTGGCCACTAATATTAATCTGGTATTAATGATTTGGAAGTGGGTATGTCTGCAAGGTTTCTTGTTTGCAGAGGACACAAACTTTGTCAACCATTAAACATTTCAGAGGATGTGCAAATCACTGCAGGTGGATCTAGATAGATTGTCACATTGGGTGCTTAAGTGGCAGATGAGATTCAATGTTGATAAATGTAAAGTGATGATTTTGTTGAATTCCTGTTGAAAAGGATCTTAAGGTTTTGGTGGATAAACTTAAAGAATAGTTCACTGCAATAGTGAACTATTCCTTTTCTACATTGATTGAAGCCAAAGGTTAAGGAGCATGCTACCTGTTCTTCAATAAATGTTTAGATAGACCAGGAATAAACTTCTTGAAAATCTTAACATTTCAGAGCTGCCCCACTGGAGCCGTGAAAGGTACGATTTTCTGAAGTTGATTCCTGGCTATTCTAAACATTAATTGAAGAACGGAGGTAAGGGATAGCTCCATAACCTCCCTGGCTTCAATCAATGTAGAAAAGGGATAGTTCACTATTGCAGTGAACTATTCCTTTAAAGGGCAACTCCAGACCAGAAATGAAAACATACATACAGGTAAATCACCCCCCAAAACCTACATGGTAAGTTTGAATTGAAATATACAAGTCTAACCTAAAATCCTGCACAAGTCCTGTGCCCCTTTTCTGCTTCCTGGTTCTTCCAGTTAGCAACTGTCAGTTATGGATTTGGACAGTTGACCTGTTAACCCCTAGGCCCTCTTTGAGCATGCCCAGGCTCAGTACAGGTTTCTAATTGCTCAGTTTCCACAAGGCATCCAGAACCATAGCAGTCATACAGTAATAAATTTATAGGACAAAGTATGACATACCAACATATTTTAAAGAGGCCATTCTTTCTAAAAGATTTCTTATGATGGCAGAGTTGCCATTTAAAGGTAGCAAGCAGTGCGAGGCAAGCAAACAGCTTAGAGCAAACATGGTATTGTCTTGTAAAAGAGAGGTAGGATTCAAGGGAGAAAAATGTTATTCTCCCTCTTTACAAAGCATTGGCAAGGCCTCATGGATACGAAGTGCAATTTTGGAAAATCCTGTGGTACAAAAGGAAATGGGATGGTTCAGAGAAGGGCAACTAAAATAATAAGGGAAAGGGGAAGCTTGAATATGCCGACAGATTGATAAGTTACAATTATGTACACTAGAGAAAAGCGATTGCATGGGAATATGATTACTGTGATTATAAACACATGTAAAGGCCATGTGCACCCCCAAAACTAATTTAACTCACTACTGGCCCCAC
This sequence comes from Hymenochirus boettgeri, assembly GCA_019447015.1. NCBI lineage: Eukaryota > Metazoa > Chordata > Amphibia > Anura > Pipidae > Hymenochirus > Hymenochirus boettgeri. The sequence goes on from CM033471.1 coordinate 187,552,976, forward strand.
TTTATTTAAAATAAAAACGCTACATGTCGCTCCTTATGGTTCTCCAGCTATGCCTTTCAAAGTTCAGAAAAACTGAAAAGACTCCAAGCTGTCTGTGAGCCAAGCGATCCTTGCTGATCCTCGACCTTAACAAGGGCTGTGGACATGCAGAAAAATTTACAAACGATAGAGGTCTAGTGAGGTACTGCACTGCAATCTCCATTCAGATCGCAGTGCAGTACCCTAAGACAGGTTACATTAAGGGGTCAGTAATGACATGCTTACTTAGTATGTGTGAAAAACTCAGCGTTCCATTCAAAAATAGGTTTTATCTACGACTTTGCTACTGGGGGCAGAGATCAATATTAGGTGTTTAGTTTCTGATCACCTAATTATTGATCTTTGCCAATGACTGAAAATTACTTCTGGGAAAAAAAATTCAGGGAAGTGATTTTTCCAACTGGATTTCGACTTGGGAGAATGGGCCCTAATGCCCATATTCCAAGTTCGTTATCATTCCCTAAGATGATCTGATGATTATCTTTGGCAACGATGTAAAAAAAAGTGAAAAGCCCATACGAAAAAAATCTTAAAGTGTGATAACCCCCCCCACACTTTTTTTATTACTATATACAGCTATAATTAGCAAAAAATGTTCTTCTCCAAGCTGCCAATGGTTCAAAGTGGTTATCGGTAAAGTAAAAACAGATATCCCTCCTATTTCAAGGGAAACTAAGACTATTTCATTAGGACATTTTGCGAGGGGTACCAAAAAGTGGGAATTTAATTTTTAGGATCAGTGCAAAAACTTGTGTCTTTCAGTTACCAACCCGTTTCACTAAATTACCACAAAAAAGGGGGAATGTGTGGGTGAGTGTGCTGCATTTTTTTTCTTGTAATTGCACTTTGTGTATGCTTCCCATTTGGGTTTTGGTGGCCATGTGTTGTGTGCACCCATGATATGGCATACCATTTGATTCAGGACATGTGGGAGATTGATATTTAGTGGGTTATTTTACTTGCCAAGTAGGCTAGGTAGGATTTCCACCTTTGAATCATCTTATATTTTTTACAAAAATCTTCTGAAAGCACAGAGTTCTATGGATTACTGCCACTGGAATCTTCATGTATCTTTGAAAGCATGACACTGTTTACGTAGGCTGAAAGGTGTGAAGATTCCAAAAGTATATGGTTTATGGAGGTATAACCTACCCCTGTGGGGATTTCTATAGAGGAACTGTAAGATTATAGTCTTATAATCTTACAGTTCCAGGAGGAGAAGGAAACCAGAAGACACAAGGGTTAGGTTATAATAAATAATGAGCCCACAACTGTAAATTATAAGGATATTAGAAATCACCTTGGAGTACCGGTCCTGTATAAAAGGTACTCGGCATGCGGCCTCGTACTTTTTTATATGTTCACGGAACTCCTCGGTGACTTCTAATATCCTTATAATTAAGTTGGGGGTGCATTACCACTATATATCCAAGTTATCGGGATGTTTCCTTTAAAAAGAGTAGGCTGTTCAAATTACAGAGCGCTGATTTTTTCTTGTAATTGCAAGCATCCCAATTGAGTTAGTTGGGGCCATGGCTGTTTGCACCCACGCATTTAGAGATTGATATTTGGTAACTTTTTCATTACTTGGGTTTTTGGACAGGATTTTAACTTTGAAACTTGTTTATTCTTTAGTTTTCAATCAAATCTGCTAAAAGTGCAAATTCTATGATGATCCGCGCCACACCATTAATGGTATGAATGGAAAAATGGCAGCATTTCTTATGCTGAAGGATTGTAGATTGAGTAATATATAGTTTTGAGGGGGTTATTTTTGAGTTAGCGGGGTGTTAAGATTGAAAAATCTGGAAAGTTGCTTTATGGGCCATTGCGCACATACATTTTTCCAGAACATCTGGTAAAAGTGCAAAAATTTTACGCAGAACTGCGCCCACACTTTTGGTGGTATGCATGAAAGAATGGCACCGGTAAGTAGCTGAAGGTGTATAGATTCAAAAATATATAGTTTTGGGGTGGTTATGTTATATTAGAGGGGTTTTGTCTGACAAATCTGAAAAGTGCCTGCACTTGGGCAACTGTGCATTGGCTCACTTTTCACGTCGCTGGTGTGTAACCATGCATATGGCATACCATTTGATTCAGGACATTGGGAGATTGATATTAGGTAAGGTTTCTTTTTTTACATACTTGGGGTTTTGGCATGATTTCTCCTTTGAAAGTGTTTTTTTTTTGTTTGTTAATTTTTTTTATTGGCATAAGTGCCAACTTCTACAAAGAACTGTGCCCACACATTGGTGGATTTGAATGAAACAACACAGCGTTACGTAGATGAAGGTGTGTAGAATCCAGAAAAAGTGACAGAATTTGTGGAATGTGGAAAAAGTGCAGACTATTCAAATATAGAGCTGGCTAAAATTTTTGCTGTATTGCCATTGCCCCCTTTGGGTTAGTTGGTAGCCATTGTTCCGGTTACCACCATGAATCTGGCTAACCGTTTTATTCAGGTGGGGTTAGGTTTTTATATTGACATGCGGTTGAACTTTTCTCAACAGGTTTTTGTTGAAATATTGCATTTGATTTTATGCTGATTTTACACGTTGAGAAAAAAAACAGAAAATGTGAGAAAATAACAATGACACTTGGATGATCCAACTTACCTCACTTATAAAATCCTGGGGAGGTTAGCTTCTAAAAAATCTTCACTGAATGGGGATAGTTTAGTTTAATTGGTAGATATTCTATGTAAACATCACAAACGGTTTAAAGATTTACATTTGTGTAATATTCTGAAATTGATGTTTTAGTTGGGGGGGTTTCATGTACAGGAAAAGTGCGTATCCAGATAATATCTGGTATCATTGTACTCTGGAGTATCAGAGTTTTTTTTAGAAACCATAAGATTTTGTGCGTAACCTTTTGATAACTATAAATAAAAATGGAAAAAAAAAATTGCAAATTTAGATAGTTTTGTTTTTACATATTTTACCCATAAATCCGTGAAATCCCACAAAATTCTATTAACAAGTAAGAAAACTCTTGTGCCAAATATGGAACATCTATAATATTCCCTATTTACTGCGGGGGAGGGGCGGGTAAGCCCTCGTCTCGGCAGTGGGGGGGTGGGAAAGCCCTCGTCTCGCTGGGGGAATGCCCTCATCTCTGTTAAGGACACTGCATGTCTTTGCTATGGGGCGGCAGGAAATGGCACGTCTCGGCTAAGGGCATCCGGAAAGCAATAGTCTTGCTATGGGGCGGCAGGAAATGGCACGTCTCGGCTAAGGGGCATCAGGAAAGCACGCGTCTCAGCTGCGGGGCGCGAGGCAGCAGAAAAGCGTATGCCTAGGCACGGGGCAGGGAGTGCACATCTCGGTACAGGCGTGGGAGTCCAGGAAAGCGCACATCTCGGGCTATGGGCAGAAGTGTGTCTTACTGCTACGGGGATCAGGGGAAGGAAAGTGTACGGTCTTGTGCCCCCCACACAAACCCTCACGTGTCCCCCCCACACGAAACCCCATGTGTGCCCCCCACACACCACGAACCCCCATGTGCCCCACACACATGAACCCCATACCCCACGTGCCCCCCCAACCACCCATAAACCCCATGTGCCCCCCCCCACCACAACCCCCTACCACCCAGTGCCCCCACACCAACCACATACCCCACGTGCCGCCCCCCCACAACCCCCATAACCCCACGTGCCCCCCCCCCACAAACCCCATAACCCCCACGTGCCCCCCCCCACCAAACCCCCATAACCCAAGTGCCCCCCACCAAACCCCACGCACCCCCCCCACAAACCCCATAACCCCAAGTGCCCCCCCACACAAACCCCATACACCCACGTGCCCCCACAACAACCCCCTAAACCCCACGTTGCCCCCCCCCACACAAACCCCCATAACCCCACGTGCCCCCCACACACAAACCCCCATAACCCCACGTGCCCCCCACACACAAACCCCCATGTGCCCCCCACACACACGAAACCCCCATGTGCCCCCCACAACACACGAAACCCCCATGTGCCCCACACACATGAACCCCATATCCCCATGTGCCCCACACACACAAACCCCCATAACCCCATGTGGCCCCCCCAACACAAACCCCATGGTCCCCCCACAGAACCCCCATGTGCCCCCCCACAACGAAACCCCATGTGCCCCCACACACACGAAACCCCCATGTGCCCCACCCCCACAACACACGAAACCCACCTGTTCCCCCCCACCACACCGCAAACCCCCATGTGCCCCCCCACACACACGAAACCCCCATAGTGCCCCCCACACAACGAAGGAAACCCCAGTGTGCCCCACACACATGACCCCATAACCCCATGTGCCCCCCACATAACCTCATGTGGCCCCCCCCACGAACCCCCATGTGCCCCCCACACATGAACCATAACTCATGGGCCCCCACCACCAAACCCCCATGTGCCCCCACACATGAACCCCCATGTGCCCACCCCAAACGAACACCATAACCTCCATGTGGCCCCCACGAACCCCCATAAACCCCATGTGCCCCCCCACACAAACCCATAACCCAGTGCCCCACACACAAGAGCCCCCATAAACCATATGTGCCCCCACACACAAAACCTTCATAAACCCATGTGCCCCCCACACCAAACCCCCTCCAAACCCCTGTGCCCCACAACACATGAACCCATAAACAAACACCATGTGCTCCCTGCAAGTTTACATATCTACACAGTTCTGTTCTGAATCCCCCCCCCCAAAAAAATGTAACACACTAGTTTCTTTTTTGAACTACACACCCATTCAATATATGGGGACATACCTGCTTTTTACACATAAAACACCCACATATTACTCCTGACAACTCATGTTGCTGCTGTACTATGAAGAGACCGACCGATTCCCCGCCCCTTCATGTGACTGATCACATGTTCGGGGAAGCTCCGCCCCTCTTTAATCCACTTGAAACTAGCTTTCACCTCATTCTCTCAGGCAGGACTATGTTTCCACGTAGTGCATTTTATAATGCCCATGGAACGAATTCCAACTTTTTAACTCTGTTTTTGAAGCTCTTGGATACTTTATAGCGCTTCTACAATACTTCCCGCGGCCGCAGTCCCCTCCTCACTAGGTTTCTACACTGCCGGGTAACCGCAAAGTTACGAAGAAGTTTTACGAGCCGCCCATCCGGCTGGGAGGAGAACAGAAGGGGGAGAGGGGAAGGACCTGCGGGCAAAACATCACTACCTGTCACCCCGGCCCAGTAACTCAGTGACTGGAATGTCCGCAGAAAACAGGAAAAAGCAGCCCTGTAAGAGGAAACAAGGTAACCCACTATTCCTCGTGTGTCTGGGACCAGTATATACCGGGTACATAAACAGTGGACAAAACATGGGCACAATGGGTACATATACCAGTGGGCAGCACACGTGGTACATATACAGTGGGCAGCACAGTGGGTACATATTACAGTTGGCACCCCATGGACAAAGTGGTGTACATATACAGTGGGCAGCACAATGGGAACAGTGGGTACATTATACAGTGGGCAGCACATGGGCACAGTGGTACATATACGTGGGGGTAGCACATGGACCCAGTGGTACATTATACGTGGGTACATATAAGTAGGGGAGCACAGTGAATACATATACAGTGGGTAGCACATGGGCAAAGTGGGCACATATTCTTTGGGCAGCACATGGGCACAGTGGGTAAATTTATACAGTGGGCAGAACATGGGTTACAATGGCACTTATACGGGAGCAGAACAACATTGGGGCACAGAGTGGGTGGACATATTAGCAGGCAGGAACGGGCACATGGGCATGTATACAGTAATAGTAAGTAGGCAGGCAGGTGGTACATCATTACAACGTAAAGGGGTCGGCTATAACAAATCCAGTGTAGTGGTAAGTAGAATAGAAAGTGCGTGTAGAATGTGGGCATATGGGATAGGAATAAAAGAAAGCAGTAGCCAGCATGAGGGGAAAGGTTGAGTTTGTATATAATTGGGATGGTAATTTTCCATTTTGGGTATGTTAAGAACTTTCATTGAAGGGTAATTGATTGGAATTCTGGATAGGCCTCAATCACATGACAGAATTTTACTGTCAGCATTGCAGTGTGCCACTTCACTCATGGCTCTGTTAACAGCATCCTCCCATCTAATACTTGCAAGTCCAGATAAGCTATGTTGGACCATAATTTTTAAAATAAATCACACCTGTGCTTAGGAATCTGCTGTATTACCAGAAAGTATTGTGAGTGTGAAAGACTCCTTTAGAAGCAATGTATTGTTACATTTATTAAAAGATGTATTACGAGGACCACCTTGGATTACTTGTGATTTGATTTTATTATTCCAGACTCAGGGAATCATGGGTACTTTACCATTAAGCGTTGTACTTGCGGTTTGCAAAGCCAAAGTGTGTAGTGGCCTTACAGATACCTGACAAATCCCGAAGGCACCACTGTCCGTGTTTCCATACTCCATGGGACTCAAAGCGCTTTCATGAGGATAGTGGGCACCTTTTTTAGCATTTCTTTATGCTTAAGGATAAATACACCACATAAAACAAACTTCCGGGTTTTGCAAGCTGCTGTAAAAACTAAATTTGGTTTTGAAAACATTTTTCATTCCTCCCCCGGCACTAACTTTTCTGATTGAAACTTGCTGGTTTCTGCCGGTATGGTTATAATGTCATCTGCAGCTCTACCCTGATGAGATCTTATGCTCCCTCCAGCTCCCTTGGCCTCCAAATGTAATTTCTGGATGTTGTGTGCATTGGTGCGTCCGGCGACGGTTAAAATGTTTTTAATGTTTTAGCCATATTTAATTTTTAAACAAACAGCTTGCAAAATAACCTAAAGTTGGTTATGTGTATTACTTTACGCCGGTAACGGGGTCAAACAACATTTTTGTCACTCAATCAAATTGGCTTTCTCAATTTAGAAGACTTGTACACCTTACCCTGGGCAGTTTAATAACACCCTGTTAGATACAGTGCAATCAACACCTCTGCATTGATGAAGTCCCTACACCTTTGCAGTTATATGCTGATTGAGACATATTCTAGGGGGTGTATGCCAACAGTAAGTCAATTTTGAATTGAGAAAGATAGCTGAATGTCTTCAATAACTAAACTTCAAGTCCAGTTGATAAAACTGAATACCATAGATATGATGTAAGAGGCTCAATGGTAAGCACCGACGCATAACATATTATAAAAATCCAGTTAAAAACAAAGTATGAAAAGCACCCCTCTACAAGTTCAAGTGTATTTCTTAGACTAGGCTGTTGTCTTGTCACAATGACCGAAACAGAAGAAGGAATCTTTTGTGTGTGGAATATATTTGTCCTTCTTTCTAGCCATGTTTATCTCCCACTATAAGCAGTTTTTTATATTGCCGCAGGAGCTTAGTCCTCTAGCACTATTGTTTCACACAAGAACATAGGCCCCCAAAACAGAAATAAAAGGTATTTAACTTTCTGCTGGTCCATGGTATAGTAACTAATAAAGTATACTTAAAAGAGTTCCCTTTTCTATTGTAAGCACTCTAGGAATGTTTTGCATCTAGGCCAAATAACTAATGTGCTTGGATTCTTATATATTTGAATCCCATTTACGGTATATTTCACACCTGCAGAGAGTCATAGAGCACAATTTCAACAACTAGGTTATTGTGATGTATGTACTTTTGGTCTGTTACCTATATAGCCACGCGGGTCACTATTCTGCAGCATTTTGAACAATTATTTTACGACAATTCACAAACGGGCAGGCCCTGCCCAGAAGCGCTCAAACATCAATCACTTTATGCTCACACAACAGTACAACCATTAGGTTCAGTGTGTCTTTCAGGGTGCGTTGTGGGGGGAGTAAAACGGAGTGCCAGGGGAAACCCACGAACGGGGAGAAAATTACAAAACTGCGGTGGGTTTGCGTTGACAGACCTACCAGACGTATAGACTCAGATGAGGCCAGATATGAACAAGCCACCAAAATGGTTTATGAGAAACTGGTGGAAAAAGGTTACCCCCCTGGGGAATTAGCAAAAGTCCAAAAAGGTCAGAAAGATAAGATCTCTTGCAATATAAGCAGCAACAGAAATTGGACACCAATCAGAATAGGATATCTTTTGTCTCACGGTACAGCACACAGAGCCAACATATTGAAAAAGTCATTAAAGGGCATGTCCACCCCCAAAACTATAATCCCCCCGACTACTGGCCCCAATCTGTAGTGTATAAAAATCTTTACCTTACATCCCAGATCCAAATGGATGCCCTGTAATCCCTCCCCAAAGTCACAAAAACTGGCTACCAGTACGGCAGAGTCCATATAGGACTCTGCCTCCTGTGTCCCCTCCGGGAGAATTTTGCCATGCGCAGAAGAGCCCTCCCCCCTCCCTCCCAATTTGGTCTCCCTCCCCCTAGCATTAAACCCCTTTCCCATAATATAGATATTGGTCCCCCAGCCCCAACCGCACTTCTATTAGAGCAAGAAAGTCTCCCGATCTTTACTTACCTTACCTCTCGCCTTCGCCGTTCTACACTACCGGCAGCCGCGTCCATGATTGGCTGCATCTCAGCCAATCACGGATGCGGCTGCTGGTCCCGCCCCCTGCTTGCATGTTCACATGGTGGTGGGAGGGTCTGGGATGTCATTTCCTGTATTGTGTGTATATATGTAGTGTGGAGCACTGGTTTTGTACACTTGATAAAGGACTTCACGTCCGAAACATGTTGTGTCAATAAAGCACCAAAAGAGATCCTTTGGAGTCTCCATTGTCTGGAAGCACCTGCATACCATTTTTTCCAATTTGACTCACTGTCCTCACTTTCTATGTCTAGATTTACGCACCTGAAGTTTCCTTCGGTGCTCTGCTCCTGGACTCCATTGGCGACTTCGGCCAATGAAGAAAGAAGCGTGTCTTCTCATTGGCCGGATCGTGACACCCGGAAATGGTAGCAGAGCACCGAAGGAAACGTTATATGAGTAAATATAGACTTAGAAAGTGAACCCAGGGGTGAGGGCAGTGCGATTTAGGTCCTCAACCTGGGTACTATGGATGGCAGGAGTGTAGGTTCTGTGAGTATAATTGTCCTTTAAAGGGCATGTCCACCCCCAAAACTATAATCCCCCCAACTACTACTGTCCCCATCATGTAGTGTAGTTTAATCCTTACCTAACATCCCGCTCCTAGGGTTTCCTGTAGTCCCCCCCCAAAGTCCCAAAAACTGCCCACCAGGAGGCTAGCAGAGTCCATATAGGACTCTGCCTCCTACCTGGCCTCAGGTAGATTTTTGCCATGCGTACTGCAGCCTTCCCCTCCCTCCCCCTCCCTCTCCCCGATTCCCTCCCCCTAGCATTTAACCCTTTTAGTAAGGCTTCCCACTGGTCCCCCAGCCCCACCGCATCATTTTTATTTAAGAAACTCCCCAAACTCTTACTTACCTCTCCTCTTCCTCCCGCTGAAGTGAGCTGCCGGCAGCCGCGTCCTGATTGGCTGCAGCTCAGCCAATCACAGACGCGGCTGCCGGTCCCGCCCCTCTCTGTGCCTTTCCTCGCAAGCAGAGGGCCGGGAGCGCGGCGGAGGAAAGAGGGGAGGTAAGTAAGAGTTTGGGGAGCTTTCTTAAAATAAAAATAATGCGGTTGGGGCTGGGGGACCAGGGGGAAGCCTATATTAAAAGTGTGATTTAAGGGTGGACATACCCTTTAAATCACTGTGGATCACTGAAACAAACACCTCATATACACAGATACCCTTAGTATATAATGTATTTCACTCCAGCCTATACATAGAGATTTAACCCTTGCAAATCTCCTTTTCCGCATTAGAATCCAAATTCAGTCTGGTCCCATTTATTCAGTATTGGTGTAACTTGTCCTTGTGCTATGATTTCTATACATATATCTAGAAGGTTTATATTAATATCTACAATCTGCACATTTTGGAAAGAAAGTCCATTGATATTTGTCCATCTGTCACTCACATTACTGGGCACCAGTCAGATCCTATTAATTGGTCCAGGATTGAACGCCATCTTGTAAAATAAAGATTAAAATCCTCACCCTATATGGGAGTAAATGCAACTACAACTTCCAGCATCCCTGGTCTGCACCCTGCTGTTGTGGAATGTTTGGGAATTTTAGATTTCAATCATTTGGAGGTTCACATAGCTGCTGTAGTTACCTACAAACCTTGTCATGTGGTAGATTGGTATTACCTTCCGTAGAACCTTCCACGTCCCACAGAATGATCATTACAGACAGTTTCCATGCAGACACTTGCTCTGGTAGAAATATGCTCAGTGCAATAGAATGTAACTGCAGGTGCAGGCAGAAACTGTTACTTTGTTTAATGGGAGGTTCTTACTTTGCTGGTTCTGAACTCTAGTAGTAAAATACTCATTGATCTCTGCAAAACCTACCCAGGCACTATGAGAGTTATAGCAGTTCAAACATTTCCCTTTATCTGCCATAGTGTGATTTAGTGTGAGGGACCATGGACACTGCACATTGTCTTGGATCGATAACAAAAGTTTGTTTTTTTTTACAAACTGATTGATTCTAAAACTCGAAACCACGCCAGCCGATTCAAACTCAATGTGGTTTCCCTGAACTAGCCTATTCACATAGGAACTGGCTAGTTCATGCACACTGCAGGGAGAATCTCCTCTAACCCACTGCTACCAAACAGAATGTGTTGGGGGAATGCTGCCCTCCTTTAGCCAACTTGAAACTAGCCTATTCACATAGGAACTAGCTAGTTCATGCACTCTGTAAGCAGTGGTTTAGAGGAGATTCTCCCTGCAGAGTGCGTGAACTAGCCAGTTCCTATGTGAATAGGCTTGTTTCAAGTGGGCTAAAGGAGGGCAACATTCCCCCAACACATTCTGTTTGCAGGGGGAATCTCCTCTAACCCACTGCTTACAAACAGAATGTGTTGGGGGGATGTTGCCCTCCTTTAGCCAACTTGAAACTAGCCTATTCACATAGGAACTGGCTAGTTCAGCACTCTACAGGGAGAATCTCCTCTAACCCACTGCTTACAGAGTGCATGAACTAGCTAGTTCCTATGTGAATAGGCTAGTTTCAAGTTGGCTAAAGGAGGGCAGCATTCCCCCAACACATTCTGTTTGGTAGCAGTGGGTTAGAGGAGATTCTCCCTGCAGAGTGCATTGTTTGCAAGCAGTGGGTTAACTGAGATTCTCCCTGCAGAATGTATGAACTAGCCAGTTCTATGTGAATACGCTACTTTCAAGTGGGCTACAGGAGGGCATAGGTCCCCCAACATTGTATGCAAGCACCAATGTATTGGGGGAATGCTGCCCCCCTTAGCCACTTGAAACTAGCCTATTCACATAGGAACTGGCTAGTTCATGCACTCTACTGCGAGAATCTCCTCTAACCCACTGCTACCAAACAGAATGTTTGGGGGATGCTGCCCTCCTTTAGCCAACTTGAAACTAGCCTATCACATAGGAACTAGCTAGTTCATGCACTCTGTAAGCATGTTTAGAGGAATTCTCCCTGTAGAGTGCTGAACTAGCCAGTTCCTATGTGAATAGGCTAGTTTCAAGTGGGCTAAAGGAGGGCAACATCCCCAACACATTCTGTTTGTAAGCAGTGGGTTAGAGGAGTTCCCCCTGCAACAGAATGTGTTGGGGGAATGTTGCCCCCTTTAGCCCACTTGAAACAAGCCTATTCACATAGGAACTGGCTAGTTCACGCACTCTGCAGGGAGAATCTCCTCTAACCCACTGCTTACAGAGTGCATGAACTAGCTAGTTCCTATGTGAATAGGCTAGTTTCAAGTTGGCTAAAGGAGGGCAGCATTCCCCCAACCCATTCTGTTTGGTACAGTGGGTTAGAGAGATTCTCCCTGCAGTGTGCATGAACTAGCCAGTTCCATGTGAATAGGCTAGTTCAGGGAAACCACATTGAGTTTGAATCGGCTGGCGTGGTTTCAGTTTTAGATCAAAAGTTTGTAAAAAAAACAAACTTTTGTCATCGATCCAAGACAATGTGCAGTGTCCATGGTCCCTCACACTAGTGCCTGGGTAGGTTTTGCAGGAATCAATGGGTAAAAAACAGACATTTAATGCTGGAGGGAGTTGAATGAAAGGGTTAAATCTGTTTTGACCTCTATTTTACTACTAGAGTTCAGAACCAGCAAAGTAAGAACCTCCCATTAAACAAAGTAACAGTTTCTCTGCTGCTGCACCTGCAGTTACATTCTATTGCACTGAGCATATTTTCACCAAAGCAAGTGTCTGCATGGAAACTGTCTGTAATGATCATTCTGTTGGGACGTGGAAGGTTCTACGGAAGGTAATACCAATCTACCACATGACAAGGTTTGTAGGTAACTACAGCAGCTATGTGAACCTCCAAATGATTGAAATCTAAAATTCCCAAACATTCCACAACAGCAGGGTGCAGACCAGGGATGCTGGAAGTTGTAGTTGCATTTACTCCCATATAGGGTGAGGATTTTAATCTTTATTTTACAAGATGGCGTTCAATCCTGGACCAATTAATAGGATCTGACTGTGTCCCAGTAATGTGAGTGACAGATGGACAAATATCAATGGACTTTCTTTCCAAAATGTGCAGATTGTAGATATTAAATATAAACCTTCTAGATATATGTATAGAAATCATAGCACAAGGACAAGTTACACCAATACTGAATAAATGGGACCAACTGAATTTGGATTCTAATGCGGAAAAGGAGATTTGCAAGGGTTAAATCTCTATGTATAGGCTGGAGTGAAATACATTATACTAAGGGTATCTGTGTATATGAGGTGTTTTTTCAGTGATCCACAGTGATTTAAAGGGTATGTCCACCCTTAATCACACTTTTAATATAGGCTTCCCCTGGTCCCCCAGCCCCACCCGCATTATTTTTATTTAAGAAAGCTCCCAAACTCTTACTTACCTCCCCTCTTTCCTCCGCCGCGCTCCCGCCCTCTGCTTGAGAAATGCAAGCAGAGGGGCGGGACCGGCAGCCGCGTCTGTGATGGCTGAGCTGCAGCCAATCACGGACGCGGCTGCCGGCAGCTCACTTCAGCGGAGGAAAGAGGAGAGGTATTAAGAGTTTGGGAGCTTTCTTAAATAAAATGATGCGTTTGGGGCTGGGGGACCAGTGGAAGCCTATCCTAAAAGGGTTAAATGCTAGGGGGAGGGAATCGGGAGAGGGAGGGGGAGAAGGGCTGCAGTACGCATGGCAAAAATCTACCTGAGGCCAGGTAGGAGGCAGAGTCCTATATGGACTCTCTAGCCTCCTGGTGGGCAGTTTTTGGGACTTTGGGGGGGGACTACGGAAACCCTATGGAGCTGGGATGTTGGTAAGGATTAAACTACACTACATGTGGGGGCCATTAGTTGGGGGGATTATAGTTTTGGGGGTGGACATGCCCTTTAAAGGACAATTATACTCACAAACCTACACTCCTGCCATCCAATCAGAATAGGATACTTTTTGTCTCACGGTACAGCACACAGAGCCAGGGCACTTCTAGGTTTTTTGCTGCCTGAGCCAAATTTTCGAATGCGGCCCTTCCTGCTCCGCATTGTTAAAGTGGGTTAGGCTTTGTTTATGTGGGTGGTTTCACCAATGGCCATGGCTTCGCTGGGTGCGTGGGTAAAATTTTTAAATTTGACTTCCTATCACATAGGTAGTTAAACAGTTCCTCAATTACTAATAATGTAAATTATTAGAAACCAATATACATCCTTTCTCAAACAGCTTGTGTTGTCACTACCATATTACTCGTTTCAGGTTTTGTTGATAAAATAGCTTTTTATAGCTGTGCTATCATGTTGGCTCAACATTATAAATACCATACTTTCTGTAGTATAACAGATTTTAGACAAAGATTTGTATGCCTGCCACCATGTCAAGCCCTAACTAGCATAACTAGATTTACCTAGCCTAACAAACTAAAGGTAACCTAACATATAAATGTTGACGTGTAGTTGAAGTAACTTTCAGTGTATTGGCGTCATGTGGGCGGCGCTCACACTTCTTTGCACGTTTGCCAGAATTTTTTTTTCACCACTGTCTGCCTGCTGCCTTTCTTATTCGTGCAGAGGTGCCGTCTGAGGCAAATATCTTACTCTGCCTAATGGTAGACGTGACCCTGCACAGAGCCAACATATTGAAAAAATTATTAAACAGTTCTGGCCCTGATCCAGCAGGATAAACCTATGATAAACTATTTAAAGATATCCCGTTATTTAGATACCTGAAAGGGAGCTCCTTGAGAGACAAGTTGTGCCAGCTGATCTGAGAAAGCCAGAAAAGGTGTTCAAAGGTATCCAGAGAAAAGGGACCCATCCATTTATGGGTGTGTATCTATTGTTCTTCTATAATCAAAGGAGATGTCATAACTCACCCCCTAAAAGGCAGCCATAAAACTCAAACACATTCGCAACATGTAACGCCAAACAGGTTGTATATCTAATTAAATGCCCATGTGGGATGTGCTATGTTGGACAAACGTCCAGGGAAATAAAAGAGCGCATAAAAGAACATAAGAGACATCAGGAATTTCAAACCCATACCCATTATGATACTACTTTTCTAGGCACTTCTTTTGAGTCAAAGCATACACATAAACCAACTTAAGTGGACTGTACTAGAAACAGTCAACACATCACTTAGATAGCATGTAACTAAGTTGTTACTCCAAAAAGAATGTTATTGGATAGGCACCTATTGTACATTGGTACAACAGGTCTTAACGATTCATGGTCACTCAAATGTTACTATATGCCACTGTAGATGTTATTTATAGGACATTTATTACAGTCGTTTTCCCCTACAGATAATCCGTCTGCCTATAGAGGACATAGGTCGATATAGTCACTACAAGGTATCTCTACAATCCTTAGGCTGTATGTAAACTGATCACATAATGTGTTATCTGACCTGAACCCTTATCTTACCTTCAGTAGGCCCTGTGGGCAGTACTTGTTTATGGATATATGTATGGCGGCATATAGCAGTATACAAAACAAAGACAGTGTGATGCACAGGCTATGCAGCTAGTGTGCAAAGTAGATTACTGGGATAAAGAATATATTGACAAAAACGGAGACGAGATAGTATCCCCCTTGAGTTATCACACTTAATGGCACAGTCCAGAGACCACTAATAAAATTAAAACTTAGAAATCCTTTATTGAGTATCATTAAAAAAAATCAAAATCACACATTTAAAAAATTCTTGTCACTGAAAAAAAAAAATAAACTACATGTATGTAAAAATGGCAGAAAATACCATGTATCTATGTAAATAATACAAACATACAACAGAAGTCCTCAGTAAATGTACAAATGTCTTTACCACACACGGGGTTACCGTGCAAAGAGTGAACTATTGAAGCCTAAATCAGAACATAATGTATTTATACACAATCCAAGGGAGTCAAGTAACCACAATAGAAAAGACCGAACTTTATACTTGTAAACTTTTCTCTAAATTGATGCGCGGAAATCCCCAGCCCTGTTGAACCGACCGGGTTGCTTGACATTTAGGCCAGGACGGCGAATGGCAGAACTAAACCGAAACTTATACATAATAATGGGGGTGACATATACACACAAGGAGGGGGGAAAAAGAAAAACACCGGGAAAAAAGAAGAGAACCACAAAAAAGAGGGAAGAAAAGAAAGGACAAGCAAAGAGAAAAAAAAAAAAACAAAAATATGGGCAAAAAAATTAAGGTAAAAAGCGCGGCCGAATACTAAAATGTGCAATGCGCCAATCTCCATTCACTAAGCTCTGAATGTCCTAAGACAATGGGCATAACCATTTACCCAAAACCCAAAATTAAAATAAAAATAAATAAACACAATACCACCCCAAACACACCCTTAAAAATTCAAAACTAATCAAACCACATAATCTAATGGGCCCCACTGTAGTGTAACCATGGAAACCATGCATGATGGCAATATGGCAACATTGTTTGCAAGCAGTGGGTTAACTGAGATTCTCCCTGCAGAATGTATGAACTAGCCAGTTCTATGTGAATACGCTACTTTCAAGTGGGCTACAGGAGGGCATAGGTCCCCCAACATTGTATGCAAGCAGTGGGTTAGAAGATATTCTCCATGCAGAGTGCATAATATAGCCAGAACTATGTGCTCAGTTTCATGTAGGACAGTTAAGTGTAAGGGCTAGGCAACACTAGGCTATTTTGGTGTGCAGTGTGTTAGCGCAGTGCTAAGCGTACACCAATAGAAGAGGATGGGGATGGCCCATGTAAATAAGTTTGGGCCCAGGCACTCCTGCGGCAACTTGCCAGTGTAGCAGAAGGTGCAGCTTCTGTCAGTCCTCTACCTCTGGACTCCAAGCTATAATAAGGTAGTAGAAGTGCACACTAATTACAGAATGTTCTGTTTATTTAAATAACATCAACGTTTTGGGAATCACTTTGTCCCCTTAATCAGGTGGGTGACCCCATCACCTCCGTTGCCCACCCTTTACGCAGAGCATGCGAACACCATTTTTGGTGCGCATAACACGCGCTGCAATAGGGTTACATCAAAGTAATTTCAGCACGTGCAGGGTAGTGCAATTGAATCGTGCGACATTGCAATTTCACTGCATCAGGTGATTCTTGTACGCTGCCTAGTGGGACCTAGCCCTTATTTTAATCTCAGCCTTACATTTTTTTTTTATAAATCAGGGATTCAGCCACTTGACTGTAAATCACCAATCAGTCATTTTTGGCAGTGCCAACCCCCTGGGTATAAAAGACCAGATGCCATTTAGTTTGTGGAGGTATCGATGAGATTATCTAATCATCAAGTTCTTTTGTCTTCTTGTAGGAGGTTAGATTGGAAATCCTAACCAAATTGGATAGGTTAATACATATAACATTTAATAATTACCCTGACATTGATTGTTGGATCTGGTAATATCTAACATCTGGTAATATCTAACAATATCTAACTGGAGGCTTAGGGGATAGTGACCATGAAATAGTGTTGTTTAGCCAATGTAATTAAATGTAAAAGTGCATTGGGTTAACAAACACTTAATTTCAGGAAAGCAAACTTTCCCAGGTCAAAAGATGCTCAACTGGGAAGATATATTATCAGTTAAAGGTACTGAACGATATATTATCAAATAAAGGTACTGAACAGAAATGGACTATTTTTAAGAGGATGTTAAGCCATTTTACATCTACATTTATACCCTTGTTAAATAAATGTAAAAAAAAAAACGGAAAAGAAGAAAAGGGCATTTAAAACCTTTAAAGGACAACAATACCCAAAAAAACAACATCCCATTACATGTCCACACTTACTCTCATTTACAACCGTGCTGCCTTCCCTTAGATATCACACAGCAAAGATGAGTGCTAAAAGCCCGCCTCCTAGACGGCCCAGGGCCATGATTAACATATCACTTGTCATCGGCTGGTGGGAATGTCTGTTACCACCTCTCTCCTCCTCCTCTGCCAGTCAAACAAACTGGCAGAGGAGTTGCTAGGATACAGCCTACATAATCAAGCTGATCAAGGATGGGTGGAGGAGTGTTTTCTCACTGCTAGTTTTGAGTGACCATTACAGGCAGACCGAATTGTTATGCCCCCTTCACAGTGTGGCTAATTAAAGGCAGAGAGAAGCTCAAAATCAGGAAAAACACATATGGGGAGGGCTGCATACCATTATTTTTTTGAAAGCAGTTTTTTTTAAAAAAATGCATTGAGGCAATACAGTTATCCTTTAAGTCAGAGGGAATGGAAAGGGCCTTTGGGGCTAGGCCCCACTACACACTGCACGGAGGCGCTCACGAATCGCGCAACGCAAGGCAATTGAAATGTC
Organism: Hymenochirus boettgeri; assembly: GCA_019447015.1. Classification (NCBI taxonomy): domain Eukaryota; kingdom Metazoa; phylum Chordata; class Amphibia; order Anura; family Pipidae; genus Hymenochirus; species Hymenochirus boettgeri. The sequence goes on from CM033471.1 coordinate 187,570,823, forward strand.
GCGAGATTCATGCATGCTACCGTCCGCTTGCGCTGCTTTTCCTTTGATGTTGCCTTACGGCAGCACATGCTAAGCCCACTAAAAATGGTTATCGCATGCACTGCAAAAACGGGCAAAAGCGCAGCGCAAGGCAGTGGACATAGTGGGGCCTCTTACATAGTCTTACATTGGCACATGCTGGCACAACGCACAGATGCGCGCAGAAAATACCCTAGTGGGGCCTAGCCCCACTGTAACAAGTATTGTAAGAAATTGTAAGAAATCAATTAAGCTAGCTAAAATAAATTATGAAGTTAGGATAGCTGAACTAACCCTAAACAATTTTTTAAGTATATTAATAGTAAGAAGATGAAGACTAAAAAAGTGGCACATTAATCAATGGGCATAAGTTCGTTAAGGAAGATGGTGATAAAGCAAATGTCGAAAATTTTTTCCCCTTTGTATACACTATAGAAAATCCAAGTACAGATATAGTGGCAATAATAGTGTAAAAGATGCAGGTGCACATTGGTTAACCCGAGGATATGGTGCAGAAACAACTAAATAAGGTTAATATTAATAAATCCTTTGGACCTGATAAATTACATTGTCAGGTCCTTAGGGAACTAAGTTAAGTTTTATCTAGGCCATTGTTTCTTATTTCTGAAGATTCCCTCATGTCTGGAAGTGTGCCTCTGGATTGGAAAAAAGTTAATGTAATTCTAATATTCGAAAAGGGTAGTAGTTTACGGCCTGGTAATTACAGGCCTGTAAGTTTAACTTCAGTGGTGGGGATAGGGTTTCCAGATCAGTGAAAAATCAGAGGACACCTATTAAAATCACATGTAGCAAGGCTGAGTCAGCAGTAATGCAGTTTTAATGCAATCATTGCAGCCCTGCTAACAGCATTTATTAAGAGCGTCCTACAATCAGCAGGTGATCTGGAAACCCTAGGTGGGGAAGATACTGCAAAGTTTGATACAGGAACATATTTTAGAGTATATTTAAAGGTCTGACCATATAGGAAATAATCAACATAGATCTTGTAAAACTAACTTGCTTGGCTTTTATGAGGAAGTGATTATAAAAGCATAGCAATAGATGTAGTATACTTAGATTTTGCAAAGGCTTTTGATACAGTCCCCTATAGGCCCAATGTATAAGCCAAGGTCTGTTGGGCTGGGTTGGCACATTTGTACATGAATAGAAAGTTGGTTGATGGATAGGATGCATGTGTAGTTATTGGGGCTTCATCAATATGAATTGAAGTTCTAAGTGGGGTGCCACAGAGTTCTTGTGTTGTGGCCACTAATATTTAATCTGTTTATTAATGATTTGGAAGTGGGTATTGTCTGCAAGGTTTCTGTGTTTGCAGAGGACACAAAACTTTGTCAACCATTAAACATTTCAGAGGATGTGCAATCACTGCAGGTGGATCTAGATAGATTGTCACATTGGGCTGCTAAGTGGCAGATGAGATTCAATGTTGATAAATGTAAAGTGATGCATTTTGTTGAATTCCTGTTGAAAAAGGATCTTAAGGTTTTGGTGGATAAACTTAAAGGAATAGTTCACTGCAATAGTGAACTATTCCTTTTCTACATTGATTGAAGCCAAAGGTTAAGGAGCTATGCCTTACCTGTTCTTCAATCAATGTTTAGATAGCCAGGAATTAACTTCTGAAAATCTTAACATTTCAGAGCTGCCCCACTGGATCGCGTGAAAGGTAAGATTTTCTGAAGTTGATTCCTGGCTATCTAAACATTAATTGAAGAACGGGAGGTAAGGGATAGCTCCATAACCTCCCTGGCTTCAATCAATGTAGAAAAGGGATAGTTCACTATTGCAGTGAACTATTCCTTTAAAGGGCAACTCCAGACCAGAAATGAAAACATACATACAGGTAAATCACCCCCCAAAACCCTACATGGTAAGTTTGAAATTTGAAATATACAAGTCTAACCTAAAATCCTGCACAATGTCCTGTTGCCCCTGTTTCTGCTTCCTGGTTCTTCCAGTTAGCAACTGTCAGTTATGGATTTGACAGTTGACATGTTAATCCCCTAGCTGCCTCTTCTGAGCATGCCCAGGCTCAGTACAGGTTTCTAAATTGCTCAGTTTCCACAAGGCATCCAGAACCATAGCAGTCATACAGTAATAAATTTATAGGACAAAGTATGACATACCAACATATTTTAAAGAGGCCATTCTTTCTAAAAGATTTTCTTATGATGGCAGAGTTGCCATTTAAAGGTAGCAAGCAGTGCGAGGCAGCAACAGCTAGAGCAAACATGGTATTGTCTTGTATAAAGAGAGGTATGGATTCAAGGGAGAAAAATGTTATTCTCCCTCTTTACAAAGCATTGGCAAGGCCTCATTTGGAATACGAAGTGCAATTTTGGAATCCTGTGTACAAAAAGGAAATGGAGATGGTTCAGAGAAGGGCAACTAAAATAATAAAGGGAAAGGGGAAGCTTGAATATGCCGACAGATTGGATAAGTTACAATTATGTACACTAGAGAAAAGGCGATTGCATGGGAATATGATTACTGTGTATAAACACATTAAAGGCCATGTGCACCCCCAAAACTATAATTTAACTCACTACTGGCCCCACTCTTATTTAAAATAAACCTTACATGTCTGCTCCTTATGGTTCTCCAGCTATGCCTTTTCAAAGTTCAGGAAACTGAAGACTCCAAGCTGTCTGTGATGCTGTCTGTGAGCCAAGCGATCCTTGCTGATTCCTCGACCTTAACAAGGGCTGTGGACATGCAGAAATTTACAACAGATAGAGGTCTAGTGAGGTACTGCACTGCAATCTCCATTCAGATCGCAGTGCAGTACCCTAAGACAGGTTACATTAAGGGGTCAGTAAATGACAGCTTACTATAGTATTTGTGAATGAAACTCAGCGTTCCATTCAAAAATAGGATTTTATCTACGACTTTGCTACTGGGGGCAGAGATCAATATTAGGTGTTTAGTTCTGATCACCTAATTATTGATCTTTGCCAATGACTGAAAAATTACTTCTGGGAAAAAAAATTCAGGGAAGTGATTTTTCCAACTGGATTTCGACTTGGGAGAATGGGCATTAATGCCCATATTCCAAGTTCGTTATCATTCCCTAAGATGATCTGATGATTATCTTTGGCAACGATGATAAAAAAAAGTGAAAAGCCCATACGAAAAATTCTTAAAGTGATAACCCCCCCCCCCACACTTTTTTTATTACTATACAGCTATAATTAGCAAAAAATGTTCTTCTCCAAGCTGCCAATGGTTCAAAGTGGTATCGGTAAAGTAAAAACAGATTATCCCTCCTATTTCAAGGGAAACTAAGACTATTTTATTAGGACATTTTGCGGAGGTTCCAAAAAAAGGCTGAATTTAATTTTTAGGATCAGTGCAAAAACTTGTGTCTTTCAGTACCAACCCGTTTTCACTAAATTACCACAAAAAAAGGGGGAATGTGTGGGGTGAGTTGTTGCATTTTTTTTCTTGTAATTGCACTTGTGTATGCTTCCCATTTGGGTTAGTTGGTGGCCATGTGTCTGTGTGCACCCATGCATATGGCATACCATTTGATTCAGGACATGTGGGAGATTGATATTTAGTGGGTTATTTTACTTGCCAAGTAGGCTTAGGTAGGATTTCCACCTTTGAATCATCTTATATTTTTTACAAAATCTTCTGAAAGCACAGAGTTCTATGGATTACTGCATCTGGAATTCTTCATGTATCTTTGAAAGCATGACACTGTTACGTAGCTGAAAGGTGTGAAGATTCCAAAAGTATATGGTTTATGGGGTTATAACCTACCCCTGTAGTGGATTTCTATAGGAGGAACTGTAAGATTATAGTCTTAAAATCTTACAGTTCCAGGAGGAGAAGGAAACCAGAAGACACAAAGGGGTAGGTTATAATAAATAATGCACCCAAACTGTAAATTATAAGGATATTAGAAATCACCTTGGAGTACCGTGTCCTGTATAAAAGGTACTCGGCCTGCGGCCTCGTACTTTTATATGTTCACGGAACTCCTCGGTGACTTCTAATATCCTTATAATTTACAGTTGGGGGTGCATTATCCACTATATATCCAAGTATCGGGATGTTTCCTTTTAAAAAGAGTAGGCTGTTCAAATTACAGAGCGCTGATTTTTTCTTGTAATTGCAAGCATCCCAATTGAGTTAGTTGGTGGCCATGGCTGTTTGCACCCACGCATTTAGGAGATTGATATTTGGTAACTTTTTCATTACTTGGGTTTTTGGCAGGATTTTTAACTTTGAAACTTGTTTATTCTTTAGTTTTTCATCAAATCTGCTAAAAGTGCAAAATTCTATGATGATCCGCGCCAACACCATTAATGGTATGAATGGAAAAATGGCAGCATTTCTTAGCTGAAGGTATGTAGATTGAGAATATATAGTTTTGAGGGGGTATTTTTGAGTTAGAGGGGTGTTAAGATTGAAAAATCTGGAAAGTTGCTGTTATTGGGCCATTGCGCACATACATTTTTCCAGAACATCTGGTAAAAGTGCAAAATTTTACGCAGAACTGCGCCCACACTTTTGGTGGTATGCATGAAAGAATGGCACCGTTAAGTAGCTGAAGGTGTATAGATTCAAAGAATATATAGTTTTGGGGGGTATTTCTAATATAGAGGGGTGTTTAGTCTGACAAATCTGAAAAGCTGCTGCATTTGGGCAACTGTGCATTGGCTCACTTTTCACGTCTGCGTGTGTAACCATGCATATGGCATACCATTTGATTCAGGACATTTGGGAGATTGATATTTGGTAAGGTTTTCTTTTTTACATTACTTGGGGTTTTGGCATGATTTCTACCTTTGAAAGTGTTTTTTTTTGTTTGTTAATTTTTTTTATTGGCATAAGTGCCAACTTCTACAAAGAACTGTGCCCACATCATTGGTGGATTGAATGAACAAACTACAGCGTTACGTAGATGAAGGTGTGTAGAATCCAGAAAAAGTGCAGACTTGTGGAATGTGGAAAAAGTGCAGACTATTCAAATATAGAGCTGGCTAAAATTTTTTTGCTGTTACTGCCATTTGCCCCCTTTGGGTTAGTTGGTAGCCATGTCTCCGGTTACACCCATGAATCTGGCATACCGTTTTATTCAGGTGGGGTTAGGTTTTTATATTTGACATGCTGTTGAACTTTTCTCAACAGGTTTTTGTTGAAATTTGCATTTGATTTTATCTGATTTTACAGTTGAGAAAAAAAACAGAAAATGTGAGAAAAAAACTGACAATTGGATGATCCAAACTTACCTCACTTATAAAATCCTGCGGGTATGTAGCTTCTAAAAATCTCTCACTAATGGGGATAGTTTAGTTAATTTGGTAGATATTCTATGTAAACCATCACAAACGGTTAAAGATTTACATTTGTGTAATATTCTTGAAATTGATGTTTTAGTTTGGGGGGGGTTTCCTGTACAGGAAAAGTGGCGTATCCAGATATATCTGGTATCATTGTACTCTGGAGTATCAGAGTTTTTAGAAACCATAAGATTTTTGTGCGTAACCTTTTGATAACTATAAATAAAAATGGAAAAAAAAATTGCAAATTTAGCATTTTTTGTTTTTACATATTTTACCCATAAATCCAGTGAAATCTCCACAAAATTCTATTAACAAGTAAGAACACTTTGTGCCAAATAGGAACATCTATAATATTCCCTATTTACTGCGGGGGAGGGGCGGGTAAGCCCTCGTCTCGGCAGTGGGGGGGCGGGAAAGCCCTCGTCTCGGCTGGGGGAATGCCCTCATCTCGGTTAAGGACACTGCATGTCTCTGCTATGGGGCGGCAGGAAATGGCACGTCTCGGCTAAGGGGCATCAGGAAAGCAATAGTCTCTGCTATGGGGCGGCAGGAAATGGCACGTCTCGGCTAAGGGGCATCAGGAAAGCACGCGTCTCAGCTGCGGGGGCAGCAGAAAAGCGTATGCCTAGGCTACGGGGCAGGAAAGTGCACATCTCGGCTACAGGGCGTGGGAGTCAGGAAAGCGCACATCTCGGCTATGGGGCAGAAAAGTGTGTCTCTGCTACGGGGATCAGGGGAAGGAAAGTGTACGGTCTTGTGCCCCCCACACAAACCCTCCACGTGTCCCCCCCACACGAAACCCCCATGTGCCCCCCACACACACGAAACCCCCATGTGCCCCCGAAACCCCCATGTGCCCCCCCCACACACGAAACCCCCATGTGCCCCACACACATGAACCCCCATAACCCCACGTGCCCCACACACATGAACCCCATAACCCCCATAACCCCACGTGCCCCCCCCACAAACCCCCATAACCCCACGTGCCCCCCCCACGAACCCCCATAACCCCACGTGCCCCCCTCACAAACCCCCACGCACCCCCCCACACAAACCCCCATAACCCCACGTGCCCCCCCACACAAACCCCCATAACCCCACGTGCCCCCCACACAAACCCCCATAACCCCACGTGCCCCCCCACACAAACCCCCATGTGCCCCCCACACACACGAAACCCCCATGTGCCCCACACACATGAACCCCCATAACCCCATGTGCCCCACACACACAAACCCCCATAACCCCATGTGCCCCCCACACACAAACCCCCATGTGTCCCCCCACAAGAACCCCCATGTGCCCCCCACACACGAAACCCCCATGTGCCCCCACACACACGAAACCCACATGTTCCCCCCCACACACACGAAACCCACATGTGCCCCCCACACACACGAAACCCCATGTGCCCCACACACACACGAAACCCCCATGTGCCCCACACACATGAACCCCCATAACCCCATGTGCCCCCCACATAACCTCATGTGGCCCCCCCCACGAACCCCCATGTGCACCCCACACATGAACCCCCATAACCTCATGTGCCCCCCACACAAACCCCCATGTGCCCCCACACATGAACCCCCATGTGCCCCCCCACACGAACCCCCATAACCTCATGTGGCCCCCCACGAACCCCCATAACCCCATGTGCCCCCCACACAAACCCCATAACCCATGTGCCCCCCACACAAGCCCCCATAAACCATATGTGCCCCCACACACAAACCTTCATAAACCCATGTGCCCCCCCACACACAAACCCCCATAACCCCATGTGCCCCACACACATGAACCCATAACACAACACATGTGCTTCCCTGCAAGTTTACATATTATACACAGTTCTGTTCTGAATCCCCCCCCCCCAAAAAAAATGTAACACACTAGTTTCTTTGTGAACTACACATCCATTCAATATATGGAGACATACCTGCTTTTTACACATAAAACACCCACATATTACTCCCTGACACTCCTGTTGCTGCTGTACTATGAAGAGACGACCGATTCCCCGCCCCTTCATGTGACTGATCACATGTCTGGGGAAGCTCCGCCCCTCTTTAATCCACTTGAACCAGCTTTCACCGTTCTCTCAGGCAGTGACTATGTTTCCACGTAGTGCATTTTCTAATGCCCATGGAACGAATTCCCACTTTAACTCTGTTTTTGAAGCCTCTTGGATACTTTATAGCGCTTCTACATACTTTCCCCGCGGCGTCCCCTCCTCACTAGGTTCCTACACTGCCGGGTAACCTCAAAGTTTACGAAGTTCTTACAGCGCCCCCATCCGGCTGGGAGGAGACAGAAGGGGGAGGAGGGAAGGAACCTGCGGGCAACATCACTACCTGTCACCCGGCCCAGTAACTACATGTGACTGGAATGTCCGCAGAACAGGAAAAGCAGCCCTGTAAGAGGAAACAAGGTAACCCACTAATTCCTCGTGTGTCTGGGACCAGTATACTACGGGTACATAAACAGTGGGCAAAACATGGGCACAATGGGTACATATACAGTGGGCAGCACAGTGGGTACATATACAGTGGGCAGCACAGTGGGTACATATACAGTTGGCACCCCATGGACAAAGTGGGTACATATACAGTGGGCAGCACATGGGAACAGTGGGTACATATACAGTGGGCAGCACATGGGCACAGTGGGTACATATACAGTGGGTAGCACATGGACACAGTGGGTACATATACAGTGGGTACATATTAAGTAGGGGAGCACAGTGAATACATATACAGTGGGTAGCACATGGGCAAAGTGGGCACATATTCTTTGGGCAGCACATGGGCACAGTGGGTACATATACAGTGGGCAGAACATGGGTACAATGGGCACTTATACAGTGGGCAGAACATGGGCACAGAGTGGGTACATAATTAGCAGGCAGCACACGGGCACAGTGGGCATGTATACAGTATATATTAAGTAAAGGCAGTCCAGGTGGTACATCATTACAACGTAAAGGGGTCGGCTATACACAAATCCAGTGGTAGTGTAAAGTAGAAAGTGCGTGTAGAATGTGGGCATTATGGGATAGGATAACAGAAGCATTAGCCAGCATGAGGGGAAAGGTTGAGTTTGTTATTTATAATTGGGATGGTAATTTTCCATTTTGGGTATGTTAAGAACTTTCATTGAATGGTAATCTGATTGGAATTTCTGGATAGGCCTCAATCACATGACAGAATTTACTGTTCAGCATTGCGTGTGCCACTTCACTCATTGCTCTGTTAACAGCATCCTCCCATCTAATACTTGCAAGTCCAGATCAGCTCATGTTGGACCATATATTTTTAAATATAAATCACACCTTGCTGCTTAGGAATCTGCTGTATTACCAGAAAGTATGTAGTGTGAATGACTCCTTAAGAAGCATATTATTTGTTACATTTATTAAAATATTATTACGAGGACCACCTTGGATTACTTGTGATTTTGATTTTATTATTCCAGACTCAGGGAATCAGGGTACTTTACCATTAAGCGTTGTACTTGCGTTTGCAAAGCCAAAGTGTGTAGGTGGCCTTACAGATACCTGACAAATCCCGAAGGCACCACTGTCCGTTCTTCCATACTCCCATGGGACTCAAAGCGCTTTCATGCGATTATGGGCACCTTTTTTAGCATTTCTTTATGCTTTAAAGGATAAATACACCATAAAACAAACTTTCGGTTATTTGCAAGCTGCTGTTTAAAAACTAAATTTGGTTAAAACATTTTTCATTCCTCCCCCGGCCTACCTTTTCTGATTGAAACTTGCTGGTTTCTGCCTTCTGGATAATGTCATCTGCAGCTCTACCCTGATGAGATCTTCTGCTCCCTCCAGCTTCCTTGGCCTCCAAATGTAATTTCTGGATGTTGTGTGCATTGGTGCGGCCGCGCACGTTTGTAAAATGTTTTAAAAAATGTTTTAGCCATATTTAATTTTTAAACAACAGCTTGCAAATAACCTAAAGTTTGTTTTATTGTGTACTTATTCTTTAAGCCCTGGTAAGCGGTGTCACACAACATTTTTGTCACTTCAATCCAATTGGCTTTCTCAATTTAGAATGACTTGTACACCTTACCCTGGGCAGTTTTAATAACACCTGTTAGCTACAGTGCAATCAACACCTTGCATTGATGAAGTCCCTAACACCTTTGCAGTTATATGCTGATTGAGACATATTCTAGGGTGTTTATTGCCAACAGTCAAGTCATTTTGAATTGAGAAAGCTAGCTGAATGTCTTCAATAACTAAACTTCAAGTCCAGTTGATAAAACTGAATACCATAGATATGATGTAAAGAGGCTCAATGGTAAGCACCGACGCATAACATACTTATTAAATAATCCAGTTAAAACAAAGTATGAAAAGCACCCCTCTAAAGTTCAAGTGTATTTCTTAGACTAGGCTGTTGTCTTGTCACAATGACCTGAAACAGAAGAAGAATCTTTTGTGTGTGGAATTAATTTGTCCTTTCTTTCCTGCCATGTTTCTCTTCCCACTATAAGCAGTTTTTATATTGCCCAGGGACTTAGTCCCTCTAGCACTATTGTTTACACAAGAACATAGGCCCCTCCAACACAGAATAAAAGGCTATTTATGACTCTTCCTGCTGTCCATGGTATAGTACTAATAAAGTATACTTAAAAGGTTCCCTTTTCTCTGTAAAGCCTCTAGGAATTTTTGCTGCTGGCCAAAATTAACTAAATGGCTTGGATTCTAGTATATTTTGAATCCATTTACGGTATATTTCACACATGCAGAGTCATAGAACACATTTCAAACTGGTATTGTATGTATGTATTTTATTTCTTATATAGCGCTACATATTCTGCAGCGCTTTACAATTATTTACACAATTCACACCAGGCCCTGCCCCAAAGAGCTCACAATCTAATCACTTTATGCACACATACAACCTTTCAGTGTGTCTTTATGCTTGTGGGGGAAACCGGAGTGCCCAGGGGAAACCCACGCAAGCACGGGGAGAATATACAAACTTGCGTGGGTTGCGTGACAGTTTTTATGCTTATCTAAGGTTAATGATTCTTCCTGTATTTACTGTTCAATATGTAAACCTACTCTGCCTACAACTAAAGCAGTTAGATGGTAAATCTGATTAGATATTCATTCTGACGAACATCTTACTGCCCAGCGGTTCTTACCTGCGATGTTCCTGCAATGATCCCTAGCCAGAATAAACTTTTTTTTGGATTGGGGAATCCTGTTTGGGAAACCTCACAGGTAATTTAATAGTGTAAGGGCACCTTTAGAAACCACCTCATGGCTGGATGAGCAAAGACATAACCCCTGTTGTGGACAACAATGATTATTGCAGATGACAATGTAAAGTGTTTGGAAGAATTTACCAACATCTACCTGCTGGATTGATAAAAGATGACTGAAAGCAATGAACATTCATTGCTCTCCCATGTCACAGGAGGTCTACTTGCTCATCCCTCTCTATAGTACAGAACAAGCTGCTTGGCTAGTTAGTAGCTTATGAGATACTAAGCCTTGTTGAACACCAAAGAGGTTTGTATTCAACCACTTAAAATCAGGAAAAAGCCAGGAAATGTGCTTTGCCCAAAGAGCAATTTCACCCCTCAAATGAAAAATTGTATATAGGTAAGTCACCCCCAAACCATAGAACAGCAATAGTTGGTAATCTGAAAGATGTAACTCCATCCTGAAATGCTGCCTAATATTCTGTTAGCTGTCAGTCATGGATGTAACAGATGACATCACAGCCAATGCATGAATGCTATTCCCCTAAACTTTTGAGAGACAAAGGGATAACAAAATAGCCCTATGTTTGTCAGCTTCCTAAATTGTGTAGTTTTGTGGGTTGATTTACCTATCTGTGTTTCATTTGAAGAGTAAACATGCCCTGTAAGATGGCCATACACGTAGCAATATTATCAGGTGATCTGTCATTCTGATTTAATTTTTAGACACCGCACACAACGCAATTATTGTGATAAAATGTGTATTGTGTATTGGGTGTCTGGAACAAGCAAAATATCTCGGGTCACAGCTGTGATGTGTTTGCCCTGTTCAGGTTGGTGTTATACAGCTTTTTTAAGTCTCTTGTGCACTCTATAGTTGGCTATTACCCAGTCTTATCATAAGTGCTGTTTCTCTGATTCTCTTCCCAGGTCCCATGTATAGCACAAGATGAACATACAGAATCACATACATAACATTTTGGGGTACACCTTGTCCCCTTTCTCAAGTTATCCAGTAAAAAAAAAAAAAAACCTTGTTGTGGTGTACTGTGGGGCATGGACCAGGAGGAAAGGGTTGTACTTTTTGTTGTGTTGGGGATGCTGGGTTTTATGTGGAGCACTTGAGCTTTGTGGACCTTCGTATTTTTTGAAACCTAATTAATTATCTTACTATGTATGCAGCTTAATTCAGTTCAGGTGCATTTTTTGTATTAATTCCCCTTAATTAAGTATTGGTTGTGAGGTACCGTATATACTCGATTATAAGCCGAGGTTTTTAGGTTTAAAAATTAACCTAAAAACCTTGCCTCGGCTTATACTCGAGTCAAGAGCAAACTTACCTTAATTCTGGATGCAGCTGCGAGTCAGGGTGGAAGTACGGCAGTTTCCAGTAGTACTTCACGGGTGCGTGATGATGTCATGGCGCATGCCGACGGGATGATGTCATCGCACAGCCGCAAAGTAGTACTGGGAACTGCCAGCTCTGCACAGTAAGGCCTGTAAGTACTGTAAGCACCTATGACTACTAGTATGTTATTCAATTCCCATGGCTACCAGTATTTTATTCAATTCCCATTGCTACCAGTATTTTATTCAATTCCCACGGCTATCAGTATTTTATTCAATTCCCATGGCTACCAGTATTTTATTCAATTCTCATGGCTACCAGTACTTTATTCAATTTCCATGGCTACCAGTATTTTATTCAATTCCCATGGCTACCAGTATTTTATTCAATTCCCATGGCTACCAGTATTTTATTCAATTCCCATGGCTACCAGTATTTTATTCAATTTCAATTCCCATGGCTACCAGTATTTTATTCAATTCCCATGGTTATCAGTATTGGATTCATTCCCATGGCTACCAGTATTTTATTCAATTCCCATGGCTATTAGTACTGGATTCATTCTCATGGCCACCAGTATTTTATTCAATTCCCATGGTTATCAGTATTGGATTCATTCCCATGGCTACCAGTATTTTATTCAATTCCCATGGCTATCAGTATTGGATTAAATTCCCATGGCTATTGGGGGTACTTTATGGCAGTATTGTTCATTTAAAGGGCAACAAAAGCCTAAGAACAATACAGAATTAGAAGTCAGTAGTGGTCATAAGTGTAACCCTCGGCATATACTTGAGTCAATCATGTTTTTCTGATTTTTGAGGTAAAAATACAGTGATGTGAAAAACTATTTGCCCCCTTCCTGATTTCTTATTCTTTTGCATGTTTATCACACTTAAATGTTTCTGCTAACTATTAGTCAAAGATAACATTATTGAACACAAAATGCAGTTTTAAATGATGGTTTTTATTATTTAGTGAGAAAAAAAACTCCAAACCTACATGGCCCTGTGTGAAAAAGAAATTGCCCCCTGAACCTAATAACTGGTTGGGCCACCCTTAGCAGCAATAACTGCAATCAAGCATTTGCGATAACTTGCAACGAGTCTTTTACAGCGCTCTGGAGGAATTTTGGCCCACTCATCTTTGCAGAATTGTTGTAATTCAGCTTTATTTGAGGGTTTTCTAGCATGAACCGCCTTTTTAAGGTCATGCCACAACATCTCAATAGGATTCAGGTCAGGACTTTGACTAGGCCACTCCAAAGTCTTCATTTTGTTTTTCTTCAGCCATTCAGAGTTGAATTTGATGGTGTGTTTTGGGTCATTGTCCTGCTGCAGCACCCAAGATCGCTTCAGCTTGAGTTGACGAACAGATGGCCGGACATTCTCCTTCAGGATTTTTTGGTAGACAGTAGAATTCATGGTTCCATCTATCACAGCAAGCCTTCCAGGTCCTGAAGCAGCAAAACAACCCCAGACCATCACACTACCACCACCATATTTTACTGTTGGTTTGATGTTCTTTTGCTGAAATGCTGTGTTAGTTCTACGCCAGATGTAACGGGACACGCACCTTCCAAAAAGTTCAACTTTTGTCTCGTCGGTCCACAAGGTATTTTCCCAAAAGTCTTGGCAATCATTGAGATGTTTTTTAGCAAAATTGAGACGAGCCTTAATGTTCTTTTTGCTTAAAAGTGGTTTGCGCCTTGGATATATGCCATGCAGGCCGTTTTTGCCCAGTCTCTTTCTTATGGTGGAGTCGTGAACACTGACCTTAATTGAGGCAAGTGAGGCCTGCAGTTCTTTAGATGTTGTCCGGGGGTCTTTTGTGGCCTCTCGGATGAGTTTTCTCTGCGCTCTTGGGGTAATTTTGGTAGGCCGGCCACTCCTGTGAAGGTTCATCACTGTTCCATGTTTTTGCCATTTGTGGATAATGGCTCTCACTGTGGTTCGCTGGAGTCCCAAAGCTTTAGAAATGGCTTTATAACCTTTACCAGACTGAGAGATCTCAATTACTTTTGTTCTCATTTGTTCCTGAATTTCTTTGGATCTTGGCATGATGTCTAGCTTTTGAGGTGCTTTTGGTCTACTTCTCTGTGTCAGATAGCGCCTATTTAAGTGATTTCTTGATTGAAACAGGTGTGGCAGTAATCAGGCCTGGGGGTGACTACAGAAATTGAACTCAGGTGTGATAAACCACAGTTAAGTTATTTTTTAACAAGGGGGGTAATCACTTTTTCACACAGGGCCATGTAGATTTGGAGGTTTTTTTTCTCACTAAATAATAAAAACCATCATTTAAAACTGTATTTTGTGTTCAATTATGTTATCTTTGACTAATAGTTAATGGTTTTTGATGAGCAGAAACATTTAAGTGTGACAAACATGCAAAAGAATAAGAAATCAGGAAGGGGGCAAATAGTTTTTCACATCACTGTAGGTACCTCGACTTGTACTCTGATTGACTTAAACTCGAGTATAGGTACGGTAAGTTAAAAGCTAGGTTTGGATGTTTGCAGCTACAGAAACTTACTGCTTTAGGGTAATGGTACATGCATTCTTTTAAATGAATAGTTCACTTGGTGGGACATAGCTGTGTTTGGTTTTGCTGATGCTACTCAGCTAGAGAAGACAGCGTGTTACCTTTTGTTTTTTAATTCGATTAGAGTGAAATTAAACATAAGAAATAAATATGCCTAATTGGTTGTATACTGTAATATCAAACAGTATGGATGACAGACATGCCACCCTTGTCTTTGTGCTATCCAGTACTTAAGCTACCACAATGAAGTAAAGATGCACCATTAAAAGGGTATGTCCACCCCCAAAAATTTAATTTTACTATGTGCCTGGAAATGGCTATAAACTTCGACCTCGCAAGTGACAGGTCCCCCCAAATGTACTTACCAACCTTTGTTCCCCCTGATGCCTTCTGCTTGACTTCCGTGCCTTTTCCGTGCATGGAAGTCAAGCAGTAGGGACTCGATCAGGAGCGGACCCCGGTTGAACCCCTTCTGCTTGACTTCTGTGCACAGAAAAGGCATGGAAGTCAAGCAGAAGGCGTTGGGGGAACAAAGGCTGGTAAGTACATTTGGGGGACCTGTCACTGCTATAAACCTTGCGAGGTTGAGGTTTATAGCCATTTCTAGGCACATAGTAAAAATTAGTTTGGGGAGTGGACATACCCTTTGTGGTTCTTAATTTTCTTAAATTTATGTGGTTGTTATAATCACAATATAATAAATATGCTTTAGCACCACGTATATTAATGTATTTAAAAACATAATAAGACTGTTTAAAAATGAATCATGCTTATCTGAGGATAATCCTCCACAGTGTACTTTTACCTCATACTTTTGAGCTTGCATACATAGACGTAATATCGTCTGATAATCACTGATTATATGGATACTTTCTAAATGTGATGATATGGACACTGAAGATGCAAATGGGGTTTGCTAGAGAATACATGATTAGCCTGTATTTCTTTGTTTTCAGTTTGATTTCTTAAGCCAATATATAACGAAACTTCATTACATTATTCCTTCCATGTTGCTGCCTGACCAAAGATATTAACTTTTGAAGTTCTGAAAAGCCCTTTTATTTCTTATTAATATAAAGAATTCCATTTGTCACAATTTTGTACTTCAGCAAGCTTTCCCTTGCCACCAGCAGTGACACTTACACTAGGTCAAAGATTAAAAGCTACATTTTAGCTAACATTTTCCAGTATAGCAGCTCAAACCCTTAAGGTAAAAAAAATACTTAAAAAAGCTAGATAGGTATGGTAAGAAACTTGAAAATAATGAAACTACCAAGAATATGTGGACAGCAGCGATAGCTCTCCATGTTTTAATATGCATGCAAGATACTGCTGTATGCTTTCATTTTTATTGTCCAATAAAGCTGACAACATCTGTCCACCCCATGGCTGTCACAGGGCACATTAGGGATTAGGGATATACTAGCTGTCGTGCTCACCCTGAATGGCCTTGGCACATCTTATTGGGCTTGGTGATGTCTCATAATTCCTGTTGCAAATTTTGAAGGACTACAACAAAGGCCCAAAGGGAATAAAGTTTTCCAGGTTACCGTATCTGGATTCTTATCTGTTTGTCAAGTGCTTTCAGCACAGTCACACTTAAAAGTTTAATACTGTAGGATTTTCTAGTTAATGGACTTTAATCGCAAACCCAATTGTATTTACAAAGGGTGGTTGGTTTGACAACTACCAGCTGCTTAACTTATTGTAGTGAAACCTACATTAATTTTTAATGATCTAAAAAAATTTGTAATTTTTATTTTGGTTCATTAGGTGATGATGGTATAGTCAGAACAGGTTTAAATCAGGGAAGTCCTGAAAAGAAGAAACGCAAGTCTAATATACAGGTGAGCAATTGGTGTGACTACTTTAATAAACCAAATCAAAGTTATTGTTTAATTCTTCTGAATACTTTTATCAAGAACTTACATGTTCTAATAAGCTTACCTGTGCCCTACCTTGTTGTCCAATACTGCTATAATACTAAGAGTTAGCTTTTTGGTATCTACATTAGAAGCATGATGTAAAATATATATTTAAAGGGCATGTCCACCCCCAAAACTATAATCCCCCCCACTACTGGCCCCATCATGTAGTGTCGTTTAATCCTTACCTCACATTCCAGCTCCATAAGGTTCTCCTGTAGTCCCCCCCAAAGTCCCAAAAACTGCCCAACAGGAGGATAGCAGAGTCCATATAGGACTCTGCCTCTATCTGGCCTCTGGGAGAAATTTGGCATGCGTACTGCAGCCCTTCTCCCCCTCCCTCCCCCTCCCGATTAGGATTCCCTCCCCCTAATGTAAAACCCTTTCCACCAAAGATTTCCCCTGTCCCCCCAGCCCCAACCGCTATGTTAGTATTATTAGAAAATGCCAGAAACATTACTTACCTTCCCTCTTGCCTCTGCCGCACTGAGCTCCCGGCAGCCGCGTCCGTGATTGGATGCCGCTCAGCCAATCATAGACGCGACTGCCGGTCCCGCCCCTCTGCTTGCATTTACTCACAAGCAGAGGGCCTGGCAGCGCGTCGGAGGCAAGAGGGAAGGTAAGTAAAGTTTGGGGCATTTTCTAATAATACTAACATAGCGGTTGGGGCTGGGGAGAACCTTTTGGTGAGAAAATTTTTTTAAGGGTGGACATACGCTTTAATGGAGTGCTACATCGACTTGTAATAAGCAGTTTTCATATATGTTTAGGCTAAATCTGTAACAAACTGCACAAGATTGCTTTAATCCACCATAGTCTCCTAGATCAGGGTTTGTCAAAAGCTGTGTTATAAATCTGCAATAATCTTACAAAATTAACATCACTCCTTTAATAGTTACACTTCTAGAAACATCATAGTCCAGAGCTGCAGGGGGAGGATAATGAAGTGAACCTGATCTCAGCACAGTTTTGTAAAATGCATTTCTCAATAGTATAAATAAATGAAACCACAATTTAAAGGAGAATTAAACCTTCATTATATTAAGGTAAATGAAACCTTCACATTTTTGGTAATATCACTAATTTGAATCCAACGGGTGTTAAGGTACCCATACACATGCAACCAACGTCACAAGCTTACAATCTAATTAGTATACCTAAATGAAACCATAACTCTATCACAACCAGTACATTTGTTTTTTTGCACTCTAAAATATATATATAATGATTAAAATTACAACAACAGTCAATATAGTATAACTTTACACTACATTGATTTGGATACATTACACATTGTAAAGTGCAAAAAATATGGGTAATTACAACGTGCCTCGTGAAAAAAATTTGCCTTGCCAAGTGCGCCATGATCTGAAAAAGTTTGAGAACCACTGTCCTAGATATTGCTTTAGTCTGCCCAAATTTTCTTTAAAATTGCTCTAAATCTGCAACAATCTTACAACATTACAAAAGTTATATCATCCCTTTAATAGTTATACTTCTAGAAACCACATAGTTCAGAACTGCAGGGGGAGGATAATGAAGTGAAGCTGATCTTAGCACAGCTTTGTAAAATGCATTTCTCAATAGTGTAAATAAATGAAACCTTTATAATATAAAGGTAAATGAAACCTTCACTATCTAAAGATAAATTAAACCTTCAGTGCATATTAATCTGGCTTCACATTTTTGGTAATATCACAATCAAGCAATTTAGAAACTGACTGACACTTATTGAAATCTAGAGGGTGTTAAGGTGCCCATACACATGCAATCAATGTTACAAGCTCACAATCTGACTGAGTTTACAGATGCGGAAATACTCGGGAAAGATTGTTCCATATATACTTCAAATGGAATGATTGTGCATTTCGTTAGGTCTGATAGGTCGAGATGATGATGGCAGTAATTCATCTTTTTCTTTACTCTAAGAAATTAAATTTTCAAACAGTTGTAGATACAGCAAGATCCTACTACTCCCAAAAAAATTTCAGATTTTAAATCTGAGCTGTAGATTATGAAAAATCATCATTTGAAATCACAGCATTTTCAGGGAAAGACCTGTCACTCCAAAAGCAGAAAGTATAATATGTGCCTCATACCTGACCTCTTTGCCTGCCAGCACCCTTTCTGCAACATTTAAGGGAATCTGCAGAGAAAAGAAAAAAGGGGGGAGGGAGAGGTGTCCATGGTGAGGCTGTGCAGAACTTATAAGTGTTGCAGACACTATAAGAAGGAAGTAAGTAAGGGAGAGTGGGGGGAATAAGGAGTACCATATATACTCGAATATAAGTCGATCCGAGTATAAGTCGAGGTACCTATTTTACCTTAAAAATTAGTAAAATATGATTGACTTGTGTATAAGTCGAGGGTAGAAATTATGACAACTGCCTTCTGATTCTATATTGTTTTGAGGCTTTAGTTACCCTTTAAATGGACAGCAGAATTCCCATACAGTAGTCCCATACAGTAATAGCCATACTGGATTTGGCTATTACTGAATGGGACTACTGTATGGGAATTCTGCTGTCCATTTAAAGGGCAACTAAAGCCTCAAAACAATACAGAATCAGAAGGCAATATTTAACAATAGATACCATCCTGATTCTGTATTGTTTTAAAGTATTAGTTGCTCTTTAAATTCACACAGTAAAAGTACCATCCCACACAGTAACCCCCCAAATCATTGCCATTACAGATGTTTGGAAACTACAACTCCCAGCATGCTTTGCTTGCTGGGAGTTGCAGTTTCCAAACATCTGCAGTGGCAAGCACTGCATACCCCCCAAGATCTGTATATGAGAGGACCTTCAGTCCGGAGGAAGAGAGGACAGCCAATCCGGCTGCATTGCTCCGCAGACAGTGTCTCGCCTGATGTCACTACTCGGCACCAGGAAGCAAGACCGGCGCCGAATAGTGACATCAGCAGGCAGAAGAGTGGATGCGGAAGCGTTCAGCAGCCGAAAACAGGACAGTCAGGTAAGTGACCCGAGTATATACGGTACCACATTTTTACTTGTTTTTAAAGGAACACTAAAGCCAGAAATATAACTATTTGCCATTCATTTGTATTTTTCACAGGGAGGTGAGAAAGCTTATTCTCACCTCCCTGTGAATAATATTACGCTCGGGGGACCTGGAACTTGCCTTACCACTCCACTCACAGCCGCTCCTTCACTGAACAGCTGTTCTCTCCTGATCGCGCACCCTATCTTTTGTATTGGTGCGCATGCGCCTAAGATAGGGCGCGCGGTCGGGACAGAGCGGCTGTCAGTGAAGGAGCAGCTGCGAGTGGATCGTCTGTAAGGTAAGTTCCAGGTCCCCTGAGCGTAATATTATTCACAGGGAGGTGAGAATAAGCATTCTCACCTCTAGAATAAGCATTCTCACATCCCTGTGAATAATACAAACGAATGGCAAATAGCTATTTTTCTGGCTTTAGGGGACTTTAGTGTCCCTTTAATTATAGTTTCAGGAAATGTAAAGTTGTTTCAGTGAGTATGGTGACCCTTTTAATCTGTTATGTTTTTGTTTTGCTCCTGGGTGTGGTTGACAGGAAAGATTAACATGACACAGAATTAGTACTGCTTGAATCTGCCATGTGTATCATATAACAAAGTATTAATCAAACGAGTTCAGATGCTTACAATGTGCTTTCACATTTATTAGTGCAAATACACACAAAATATGGGAGTACCCATTAGAAGCTAAACTATTGATTGATCTACTTGACTGAGAACAAATGTTAGGTAATTTACCAGGAGCACACATGTGCCATAAAGAATATCTTTCAAAGACCAAATTGATAAGTAAAAAACTTTACTTGCATGCATGGTGAATTCAATATACAAAGTAACTTTGTATAGTGCAATCATTGTCTGACTGCTGGCCGTGAGATGTTATACTAGAAACTACATAACAAGTGTACACCTTAAACAGGTGTGTCCTTTAAAAAATTGTCCAATAAATAACGTAGATAACATTAATTAAGTAGTCCTTCTATTCAGTAGTCCATAGTGCAGACCTGAGCAAAGTCCACATGACGGAAGGGATCTAGAATATTACACACATTCAATTAAAAATTGCAGCCAATAAAAAAAAAACCCCAATGAACCAATTAATTTAATAAAATCCAGTTTTGTAATCTCTATAATGAGAATTGAGTTGAACTTATAGGTTCGGCCTTTCACAACAATCTAAGTTCTAATGCCTCTCCTTGTGAAATTAAATTGCCCACCCCTGTCATAGTGCATACCACTGGTTTTATCTTGGATGAAAGTTGTCTTTTAGGCAATAATACCAGTCTTTATAAAAGTTATCTCACAGAATGAACAAATAATGTCTTATACCGAGGACTTCAAATATTTGCACAGCAATATTGTGAGAAGCCTTGTGTGTGCAAACAGGCATTATCAAATTGTCTTGTGTCAACGCAAGGTAGGTTTCTGTGTACCTAGAATAGCAAAACAATTATCAGTCTAACATATCAAAGATATCAGTATAACTATATGATCAATGCCTAAATTATTGTTTTTATCGATTATAGTTTTGATATTGTAATGTATTAAGTTGTATACGTTTATAAAACATGTCAACATTAAAGGGAACTAAAGTCTCCAGACAACATTATTCCAATAGACAGAGCACATTCACAAAGATGCAACAAAGTTGTGTCCCACCTCTCCCTTTTCTGTGGCTGTTGGTTGATTTATGAAATTAACATGTTGGTACTAGGGGTCAACTCCTATAATCCATCTCTTTGCTTTGGTGGAAGTCCTGCCCAGCAATACACTTAACAAAATATTTAACAGTGTTTAAAACAATCTCTGGTCCCTTACACATTCCCTTTTCATTTTATACAAAACAAAATTAATATTTGCCATCAAGCACTAAAGGGGAAAGATTTGGGGGATTTGAACCTGTGATCTCATGGGCTGTGTTTCTAAAAGAAATGCATTAGGCTGCTGAGCCACCACAAGATACAAAATAAAACGGGTACATTTAGAAACGTTGTCTCTTGCTAGGAACGAAATGGTAGCCAAGAAAGAGGCTGTAAAATCAGCTGACTATTTTGTATACTAGAAAATATCTTACAATGTATAGGTGTTCTGGAGGGGGGCAGGGGTGGGAGTTATTAGGATTTTAAATAATTAGGTTCTCCCTGAAGGTGGCTCAGAGAGATCAGAACATCCTCCCTACCTTTGTTTACATACATTTTATCATATATCACTTTTTGAGGAATGATTTACAGTATTAGGGCACTCTAATTCTATATTTATTTTCATTGTTTTTTAGGTGCCTTTAAATAAAAATGTATCAGAATATGCTCCACCGGCAAAAACAAGCTCAGATCATCTCATTGCTTCCAATCCTTTTGATGATGACTTCATTTCACCTTCCCCAGGGTATCCGTTTTTCAGCAATCACAAATATTCTGGAATAGAGGATTTCAGTAATTTTAGGATTCCACCTAACTCATCACCAACATCATCTACTCAATACTATAACCCATATCATTTTAAAGATCAAATTCACCCTTTTACTCAGGATGGTAAGGGCATGGCATTTGGAAGAACATTCAGCATGGGCATGCAGGAAAATGCAAATGTTGGAAACCAGATATTTTTTAACACTGGAATTAGTCAAACTATTACAATGCCTGGACAGCACTTTAGATGTAATCGTGATGAGAACTTTATTCCAATGACAATGCAAAGCACTGCTCAAATGAAGACCTTCCAGTCAGCCTCAGGTATAGGTTTTAGCCACAATCTGAATGTAAACCAGCAACTAGAAACAAGCCATAACTTTCTGCAGTCACAAAGTCTTCTTATGTATCCAAAGACCATCACAACAATGCAAGATTTTCAACCAGCATCAAGAAGATATATGACTGTTAACACAACCTCACAAAATAATAAAGATGCAGAAACCATCGCACATGGTGGTCATACAAGTCATAAAAGTCACCTGCTTTGTGCAGAAACTTACCATTCTGATTGTGCACACCTAATCAATATAAGTCATACTAATGGAATGCAAGCCAGGATTCAAACACAAAAACTTTCAAATGAGGGTATAACATCTAATGAAAAGTGCAACAGGTGGCTTCTTCATTCTGCTCACTGTGGCAATCTGTCTTCAGATATGTTATACTCCTGTGGGATTTGTAGTATAGAAGTAAGAAATTTTCAAGATGCCCTCATGTGCGAAGCTTCTTGTCAGAAATGGTTTCACCGTAGTTGCACTGGAATGACTGAGTTTGCCTATGCACTCCTTAATGCAGAATCTTCTGCAATCTGGGGTTGTGACTCCTGTTTGGCTAAAAAGGATATACAGTTAATGCTGTCTAAGAAATCGCTGGAATGATTTCTATAAGAGTTGTTGGTGTATTTCTGGTTATTCTTGAAGATAGTTTGTCTAGAGGTTGAAGCATAGGCCTTTTAAACATGCATCCACTTATTAACTGCACTTCCTTTGCTCTGTTCGTAAAGGGGTTTATAAATAGAGGTCAATGGGTTTTCTTAAGAAGGAGGGCACAGCATATTTGTAGTTTAGCATTTGTTCCATTGATATTCATGGAGAATATTTCAGCTAGGCAAACAATATAGCAGCCTAAACCAGTATAGTGCTGCCTATTTTTTTTAATATGTTGTGGTCATGAACCTCATCAGTGAACCCCCTTGGGGACATTACTACCAAAATGAAAAGCTAAAGTTGGCATTAGAAAGATGGAGCACTTTATGTAAATGTAAAATGTCTGCACAGTATGTTTTCATGTTTCGTCTACTGATGGTAACATTAATAGAAATTGCATGGCACATACAAACAAGTTTAGTTTTTAAAATTTGTCAGTATAACTTAAGCAACTCCTGGGGAAAAAAAATTCAAGCTCTGTTCCAATACATAACTTGTAACAGGCCTGTAAAAATCTCACAGGCCTGATTGGTAACAGGCCTAAAAATGTACTCCTGTTGACTAATGTTTTTAGGGACTGGCACTTAATGTGAAAATGTCTTTGTCCTCTGATAATGTATAATGTTGAAACTAGTTTATATTCAAAACAAAGTACATGTTGATGACATAAAAATGCATCAACAATGTTCCCAATTTTAACCTTTGATGGTGTGATTTTCATACACACGGTTGAGATCTGCTCCTGATTATACCATGTATTCTTTTTGTCCAGAGAATGCAAATCCCTATGATTCATTGTTATTGTTCAACAATAAAGGTGGTTTCTCACTGAAGAACTGAAAATCAGCCTATCACTACTTTATAATACACAGGTGTGTATTTAAGGATTATATTATCCTTAAAATATGTCTATAAATGTTTTAAGTCAATTAGTAATAAAGCTATTTTCACAATACTTACCTTCTTCCCTTGCACTCCTGAAACAAGATATTTAACTTGCTGCACTGTGTCCGCCTCCTTTACAGCTTTTAAATTTCTCCAGAGCTCACAGAGCTGTAAAGCAGGCAGCTTGTGCAGCCATTGTAAGTCATTGGCTGCAACTTCACTGTCTCAGCAGTAACTGTTGCACCCAGAAGAGTAGAATGTGACTGCCATGGAGAAAATAGTTTTATGGGTTCCTGGCTGTTGAATTAAAACATTTTTTAAAGGGGTGAAATACCCTTTAATATTACTTGATATGCTTAAAAAAGTCAATCCTTAAAGGACAACAATATAAAAAAAACAACATCACCCCCATTACATGTCCACACTTCCAGCAGCTGAAATCGCTTACTCTCATTTACAACCATGCTGCCCTCTCTTAGATATCACACAGCAAAGATGGGTGCTAAAAGCCCGCCTCATAGACAGCCTGGGCCCATCGTTAATATATCACTTGTCATTGGCTGGTGGGAATGTCTGTTACAACCTCTCCTCCTCCTCTGCCAGTCAAACAAACTTAAACTGTTCGGTTGCTAGTATGTACAGCCCACATAATCAAGCTGATCAAGGATGGGTGGAGGAATGTTTTCTCGCATGTTAGCTTTGGGTGACAGTTAGCAGCAGACAGAATTGTTACACCCCCTTCACAGCATGGCTAATTGAAGGCAGAGAGAAGCTCAAAATCAGGAAAAAAATGTATGGGGAGGGCTGCATAACTTTACTCTTGAAAGCAGTTTTTAAAAAAAATGCATTGAGGCAATACAGTTATCCTTTAAAAGAGCTGAGAAACTACTTTAACATAGACCATTTTATTATTGACAAAGAAGATACCAGCAGAAAAGAATCAATAGAAATAACAAAATAAATTAAATGCAGTGGATACACACAAACAGGCCTCCTGTCACATCCTTGGTGACTATTGTAACTTTCTAACTCATATACTCTATTCTAGCACTTTGAGGAACTGTGAACTGGCATTGCTAAATGGATTACTATATGGCAAAATAAAAGCAACCGCACATTTGGTAAACATTTTCATGTTCTGACATTTTTTAGTTATAAATTTTGCACTATGCTGTGTGTTTTTATGCAGTTTATGGTAATAGATGTGTGTCTGAAAACCTTAAAACAGAATGGAAAAAATTCCCAATGGTCAATATTAGAGAACCATCATAACACATTTTAAAGGGGAACTGTGGTCCAAGAAATACTTCACAGGAATTGCTTCCCTGAGTATTTTTGCAATTTACTTTCATTATTTTATTTACATAGTTTTGAAGATATTTACTTTTATGTGTGCTGTGCTAGCAGCATCACCAGATCCCCTGCAGTTCCTGCTCTGAAATATCACAGTTCCTCTTCCCTTGTGTCTCCTCCTCGTGTGCCACCATGACCCCTTCCCTTGCAGCCCCCTATTGCCTCTCCCACTCACTGCCTGAAAAGGCTGTTTTTACTGTTTTCTGTAGGGGGGGTATGGATCTGAGGTGCATGAGGGGAAGGGGCCACAAGAAGTGTAGGGGCTGAAGATTCCCTAACCTTTTCTCCTGGTATCTTCTGTACACACTGTATTCTGTGATTGTGCTCGCCGGCGGCGAGGTGAAGGAGCAGCCCCAGGAATGTCACATGTCATCCTCCAACCCCATAACTTTCTTATCAGAGATTGCTTTTTATCTTGGGCTGTACAGCACCTAGATGAACCAACCTGGACTTTCATCAACATGTATGGAGTCCACAGTTTCCCTTTAACCATTCAGGTTTAGAAGTAATATTAATTGTCACAATGTGAAATGAATAGAATGTCAGTAATGTTAAGTTACGGGTACTTGAATTAATTAATTAATTAGGAAGCTACAGCAACATTGTGTTGCTTTATTTTTGCACTGTGCAGAAACCACACCCCTGGGTGTTAGAATAGTAATTTTGAATCTTTTGAGAAAATTAGAATTTATTTATATATATAATAGCATTTATCACAAGTTTAAAAATAGTTTTGTTTGTTTAAAGGACTGATCTCTAAATATATAAGCACTTTAGTAACTTAAATTTTGAGAAATGGTGTAAAATCAGTTGGAATGATATAAAAAAAATATTCATCAACTTTATTATTTTTTTTTAATAAAGATTCTAATGTTTTATTACAGGCTGGGATTGGATAATTTTAATGTGATTGTCAGTTCCTAACCAAATGTATGTAGTGTATTTGACTCTAAAAGTGCATTGCTACATATATCTGTCATTTGTACTTGTAAAATTAAAGTTATATCCATAGTAATACTTTAAAGGCTTACTAACAAGACTATTTGTAGTCATTCACAAGTGATTAAAATTGTGCAGATAAGTCATTAGGGCTAAACAGGGAATTTAAGGGCTGGTACAAATAGGCCATTATTTCAGACTGATATATTGCACTGTCTGATTTTTTGGTCGGATGTAACAGATTTTTCACAAAAAATGTGCATGCCGTTAAATTTAGCTAACTGTGTGGTCGGTTACACGTAAATATTACCAATACTGCTTTAATTTCTGACCAACCGACTAATAATTATTAGCTGGTAGTCTGTCAGCAGGAAATATTAGGCCAGGTTTGGACTTACCGTATACTATATAGCCAAACTGAATTGCCACACCAGTCAAGAAAAGAAATTACTCCTCTACCTCCTTGTGAGCCAAATCTTTATTTGGTATCAGACCCACAGTCATAATTAGAGTTTACATCACCAGGATCATGGGACAGATGAATAAATTAAGAATCAGTGATTGGAATGGTTTAGCATTAACAAATAAAAACACATTAGATAAAGTCCTCATTTGGCCGAAACTCACCAGTTTCATTCCGTTTTCGAATTCCCGAATCTCTGGAAAATACGGAAGATTCAAAAACGGAACAAATTTTCGATTATTATTGAATGTTTGAGGCTATTTTCGATAATCATAAATAGCCCTGAACGATAACCCTCGGAAATACGATCGGAGAGTACTTTCGAGTTTCCAATCATATTTTCGAGGATTATCGAACGTTCAAGGCTATTTTCAATCATTCTCAAACCTTCGATAATTATAGAATATAGGCTCCAAAATCCGTACGATCTGTCTGGGTTCGGAATGATCATTCAGATTTCGGAACTGAGGGGTTCCGTGTCAGGACCCGGATCCCATCTCTACTCATTACATGGGGATTTACTCAGACTTACATGTTATTAGACTTTCATTCTCCTTTAAAAGCTGGTCCGCCCACTTTAGAAGCTAATCTGAGTTTTGATTAGTCAATGAATAAAATATTCTAGAAGAACTTAAGTTTAAAGGCTTGTAAACACGTCTGATACTGTGCACAACACCCGAAAAGAACGCTCATAGCCTGATAAAGAACATACATTTACATCTCCCATATTCATTCCTCTGTTCTAGGTGCAATTAAACCTATTTTGTCCAGTTAGGAAGCCTTTATAATAGTTTGTGCTATGATGCTTAAATGCAGTAAATATGTTACTTGTTTTTGCCAAGAATGGCT
The DNA here is from genome assembly GCA_019447015.1 of Hymenochirus boettgeri. Classification (NCBI taxonomy): domain Eukaryota; kingdom Metazoa; phylum Chordata; class Amphibia; order Anura; family Pipidae; genus Hymenochirus; species Hymenochirus boettgeri. The sequence continues at coordinate 187,598,114 of CM033471.1, forward strand.
AGTGGAAAGACAAATGTGAATAGCTATTTATTACCAATAAAACCCGAAAAACGTGAATTGTTCCCTTTTTATCACTGTGATTAAGGTTATTTATTTGAATACATTTTTTATAGTTGAATTAGAGCAAAAAACTCAAATGTAAATGCTGCTTTTGAATAAAATGGTAAATAATATGCAAAAAAAATAGGACATTTTTATTTTTTTGTTGAATTGGTTTTATTGCTGTTTTATCACAGATCCTTCTGATCTGATTTACTCTTATTATAACCTGTTTGAGGTAAAGCTGCATAGTACTTAAACATAAATCATTTTGGTGTATAGTTTAACTTTACAGATTATTTTTGGATTTAAATAAAACAAGATTTGATTGTAATTACATTGAACTTTTTTTCTCTCTTTCAACTGCAAACTTCCTGTTTTATTCATTTAAATAAATAAATTAAATTGACTCTTTTGTATAGGACTTTGTTATTTATAAACATCTGTGGCTAATAATTACTAAATCAAACTATTTATCATACATGATGCACCTTCAATGTTCCCGTGACATCCGAAGAACTGCCTGACCCGTTGTTTATGGACATAGACTCACAATTGCAAGATGATTTGGCCAGGCAAGAACGTTGAAGGAATGTCAGAAGGTAAGAACTCAAAATCACTAGTTAGACATTAGATTTTACTTTTTTTTTGTCTAATCTATCTATCTATCTAATGTCTTACTAGTGTATATCCGGCATTGCAGAAGGGAAGGAAAATAGAGATTTACCACTCTCCTTTGCACCCTATGCAGATGAAAAACAAATAAGATTTAGCCAGAGCCGCAATTTGGTAAATGTCCCATATGTGATTCAATATCACATTTACACCTCCCGGTGAATTAGGAAATGTCATTGCTATTTGCAGACTTTTAATTGCAGCTATTAGCTTGTGTTAAAAAGTTGTGCAAAAAACGGCGCAAACGCTATATTGAATCACATGCTCACTTGAGCAGGCTGCGTGAGTTCCTTTTATGAAATCCGCTTTGCCTGTGCAAAGATGTAGTAAGGGCAAGGCCACACTGCAACGCAATAGCATGCGATTTCATGTGCGATTTTCGTTGCGTTTGCGCTTGCGATTTCTTCAATAAGTATAGGAAAATGCATGCGATTGCGATTAAAAATGCAAAACGCAATCGCACCGAAAAACGCGTTTTTTTTGCGTTGCCTCGTTTTCAATGATTTTGTAAAATCGCAAGCGCAAACGCAAAAAAAACGCAGCAGTGTGGCCTAGCCCTTAATGTTGCGCTAACCGATACTAAATCATATCATCTGCTGTTTTAGTATACACAATTGTGACTGATCACATGAATGAAAAGCCTTCCAACTACATCAGGGAACCCCAGTCTGGAAGGTCCTAACTTTAATTTTTTTTTACTTAATTTAAAAAAAGGTTAAAATATATACAAACAAGCAGATGTAGGCACTCACACTCGGTATACTTTCACAGGTTCAATTTGTCTCCAATATAAGTAGGGTTAAAGAGGAGGATGTAATGGTTGGACTAGATGGACATGATAGAAATAAATAGAAATAAAAAGCAGTAAGTAGATGCACCCAAAGAGACTTTTTCAATGTTTATTCATAAAGTAACAGCAACGTTCTGCCCCTTTTTTGGGGGCCTATATCAATTGTCTAGATAAAGGTCCATAATGTTGCATCAGGGACTTCTCCCATAAAAGTTTATATATAAAAAAACGCTGAAATAAAAACATAAAAGAAACTAAGAATAGAAGGCATAATTTGTCAGTAAACATTGTAATATAACACTGAGAAAAAGTGACATTTATCAGTTCAGATTTATAATATTGCATGGTTACAAAAAGCATCTAAAGTATGCACAGTGGATGCATTATCTAAACACAGTACAACAAAAGGGATTGAATACCCAGTTATCCTTTAGATGCTTTTTGTAATTCTGATATAACAAGGTATGGGGGCCGAAAAGGACCAACTACGATGCTGAAGAACTAATACCTTCGCTACCGCAGTTGGTCATTCCCAACAGAAGTATGGGCATCGTTCAGGGCCATGTACTGTATGTGGTTACCACTCCATGTTAAAACAGAGTACACATCCAATTCTAATCGCATGTGTATGGACTCCCCTTAAAGCTTTATTTAATTTATGAATAAATATAATTTTGAAGATGAGCGGGAGTTTTATTGTCACCTAGTGAGAAGGAACTGTCGTACAAGCAATACATTTATCATGGGTTTGTTTTGAAGTTCTGATGCAGGGGAATGTAGCAATGTGTTAATAGCACACAGAAAAGTCGATATCTCAGTGGGAATTGCTCTATTAGCCTACAATGATAATAAATGAATTGTAAGCATGTTAAAGGAGTGTTTAATGCATATCAAAGATGTATGTCAACTAAGTGTGAAAGGGCAACAAATTGGGGATGTATTTATTTTCTTTAGCTAAAATTCTGCTCAAATCTTTAGAATATGGGCTATAATGTAACATTTAGTTCTTTTTAGGGGGAACTGTGGTGCCAAAATGTTATTTTTTAAAACCTGTTTCTTACCTAAACTATAGTCCTGTACACCAAAAACTCCTCCTCTTACATTATCTGGGACTGCATAATATGTGCTTTATTGCACAGTGTTATCCTCCACTTTTATTAAGGGAACTTCTGTTCTTCCTGTCTGATATTCTCTTACACACGCAGTTGACTTGCAAAGTTTGAACGTCGCCAGCAGTGACAAGCGTATCTTTGTATGAATATTCATAAATGGGTGTGCATGAGTCGTTCATGACCTGAGTTCCCAGTTACAGCTCGCAACTGACTTTGCAAGTTACTGGCCAAAATGGAGAGCTTATTCTGATACATTGCATGTTTGCCTCAGTTTACTTGACTTTTGGGCTAGGCCACATTAACACGCTTTTAAGTGCTATGCGATTGCGATCCGGTCTCACCTTTAAAATCGCTTCTGTGTGCATTGCAGTGTAGCCTCACCCTTAATTTAAGTTTTTGTCTCATTATCTCAATATATCTACTTCTTTCTAAATCGATATTAAAAAGTGCATAGTCTTATTGTGCATATGTTTCTTTCCCTGCATGTGTATCACTCTACAAACATGTATGTCTGCAAGTGTGTGTGCATGTATGTCTGTATGTGCGTGTTTACGTCTGTGCATGTGTGTTTACATTCATATGTTTGCATGCATGCATGTTTTAATGCATGTGTGTATGTCTGTGTGTGGTTGTCTGCATGTATGTCTGTGTGGGTGTGTTTGCATGCACCTGTGCCTGCATGTGTGCATGTCTGTTTGCAAGAATGTGTATGTTTGAGTGCATGTGCCTGTTTGCATGCACACGTGGATTTTTATGTGCATGTGGCTGTCTGCAGGTATATGCATATGCCTAGCTACATTCATGTGTATTTGCATGCATGTCTGCAAGTGTGTGTGTTTGCATGTGTTTGTCTGGGTGCATTTGTCTGTTTGCCTGCAGGTGTGGATTTCTGTGTACATTTGAGGAAAGAGAAAAAAGGATTCCCTGAAGAGTTTCACCCCATACATCTCAAATGAATGTATAAATGTATATGATGGAACTATACCCAACAGCTAGATACAAATTAAATTGTTCAGCATCTGAGTTGTAAAAAATACCAAGACATTGTGAATAAAAATGTATACATTGTTTCATCTTCAGATCGCAGGAAGTAGCACAAAAGCCCTGTTTCCTCTTTCCAGATCTATTCACATATTCATATCATAAAATCACTAAAGGAAGTGTATTATCTTATACCAACCAATAACAGAACAGATTCAAGGTGTGTGTGTTCTGGCACTGTTCACAGTGTATTCAAGGTGTGTGTGTTCTGGCACTGGCTCACAGTGTGACAGCTCCAGATTGCGGAGTCACCTTTGGACTGGCCAGTCCTGTATCTGTTGGAGGCTATGGTTGTCATTTTCTCCAATAATTTGTATTAGCAAGTCCATCCAGTATGAAGGGAGAAAAATTGCTTCCTGACTCCAAGTGACAACCGGAAATATCCCTGGATTAACTGCAACTTTATGTATCAATACCAGTGACCTGCTTTTTGAAACTATCCAATGAACCTGCCATCTGCAATGGGAGACAGTTCCATAGTTTTGCCGTACTCACAGTGAAAAACCCTTTCCAAACTTGAAGACTAAACTATTCTTTTCTTCAAGTCTTAAAGGATATCCGCGTGTCCACAGACATGTTCTATTGGTGAACAATGGCCCAGATAGTTTATTGCATGGTCCATTCATGTATTTATACACAGTAATTATATCTCCACACAAGCGCCTTTTCTCTAGTGTGCATAAATGTAACTTATTCAATCTTTAATCAAGCTCCCCCAGTCCCCTTATTAATTTTGTTGCCCTTCTCTGGGCCCTTTTAATTTCCATGGTGGACATGCCCTTTAAACTTAAACTTTCCTCTTCACTTTTTTCCAAAAGCCAAGGAATGTTTCATCATCCATGCTGGAATTTGACTAAAAAATATGTTCCTCCGTCATGGCTTCTCATTTGCAGAGAATTAATTAGTCCCCTTTCTGGAGCTACTCCTTTGTAACCTTGGGCAATTGCTATGCAACATAAGGTGATCCAGCATTAAAAACATCCTTACAATCTATTGCACCCATAGGAATACACTGTTTCTTTTTGCTGAAATAACCAGGTGTCAAGTAAAGGTGTTAACATGTGTAGCTATGTTAATTAAGTTTTACCTGTGTTATATTTAAACTTGGCTTGTTCATATCTTGGCTATTCCCTTAGCAATTCTGTTGTATATGTAAAACTATAAGTCCCCAGAGGCATGATGTTGTTTTGTTTTATGTGAGAAGTAAAGCCTTGTAGACAATATTAAAATAGTTTTTAATACAATGTTTTAATACAATGTTGTGTAGTTGGTGTAATTTTTACACCCACGACAACTGATAAGGAACAATATCTGTTTTCCAAGCTTTTACCAGCCACTTTTAATTCCCTGCAAAAACTTATAAAATCTGGATAAAATTTTAGAATTTTTAGGGAATGCTTTTGTTAAAATAAATGTGAAATCCACGTTACCCGATGTAATATAACAGCATGAGTTTTACACTCATTTTACATGCTTGCGCCACTTCCAAGTGTTTTAGTAAGTAGCCCAATGCACTGTTTAAAGGTTGAATAGACTATTCTCCATTAACCAAATTACAAATTTTAGTTCTGCTGTCTTTAATATCAGGAGTTCTGTAATGTCCAGTACAGTGGTGGTGAACCCTTTTAGAGACCAAGTGCCCAAACTGCAACCCAAAACACACTTATCTTTTGCAAAGTGCCAACATGATCATTTGTTTAGTTTAGAAAAAACAGCTCAGACCGGACGGTGTCTCTCTAGCTTTCTGGTAGCAAACTCTGGTGAACTCTACTTTGCATGCGTGCCCACAGAGAGGTCTCCGAAAGCCACCTCTGGCACATGTGCCAAAGGTTTGCCACCACTGGTTTAATACATATTTCCTTTTTTAAGATCTGGCATGGGAACCTTGGATAATTTGTCGAATCTTCTCCGCATCAGATTTCACATCCTGGTTTGCGGGGTCAATTTTAAGAGCTGCTTCATACTCCTGAAGACCTAAGTGTTAGATAGAAGTAATTATTTTAAATCAATAAAAAATGTAACTAAAGAATTCTCCAGTTTTTTATTTTCAGTTTAACTAAAACACAAATAACAAACAATTGACACATTACTGCTTTCTGAAGTACAAGCACTACATGACTATCTCGCATGTGCTTTAAAGTGATAGGTAAGATGTCAGCATCTGCACAACCAGAAAACTGCTTTAACAAGACCAGATCTTTCACTATTCAAGTTTTCCACGAAATTCACAACATAAATTTTCCATAACTGAAGGATATTCTGTTAGTCCCTGTATGGTTAGGTGAACTGTGACTCTAGAAACCATGCATTTTGGTTAATCTTCAATACCTTTATTTAAAAAATATGTAGCAATAATATTTAGAAAGGTTTCCCATCACTTCATAAAGGCTAAATAGAAGATTAAAACTTGAACAAACTCGAGCAAATCTTAAAAATTTGAGCCACAACTAAAATCACCTAACTTGATGATTGTTGATTGTGATACAACATCAGGGTTATTCAATAAAAGTTGTTATCGTTTAAAATGGTGCTAATTTTGCCCCAACCAATCAGATTATTTTGGGGCAAATTTAGCACCATTTTAAACGATAAGACCCTTTATTGAATCTCTATTTTTAGTACACTTTGCTCTGGTGTCAAACAGAAATTTGGTTGACAGTAATCCTCTCTAGCAAGAAGAGATACCCACAATGGCCTTAAATGCAAACAGTGCAAATCAAACCTTTCCCTGAGTCTAAAAGCCAGAGAAAAAGGGGTTGTTGGTAATGTTCTGCGGCTCAATCGCTATGCTAATCCTCTATTGTGCTGACCTGATTGGCTCTGCCTCTGTTCTGTAGGTTAACCCAGAAGGGAGGGAGGGCAGGAGCTTAAAGTGAAAGTAAAATTGGGCTTTGCTTTGGAGAGTTTGGGTGACCGGATCCTGTACAGGCTCTCTGTCAGCAATTTCCTCACACCTCCTGGCTGCCTGAGAGTGAGACTCTATCCTATAGATATAGGTTGTTGTCTACCTATCATCTGCCTGCTGGTGACAGGTAAATAATTTCACAATATTTTGGTCAGTGAAAATAATTATAATAGCAAGTACTAAGCAGGGTTGGGACTTGGGAATTCACACAAGATGTTCAAAAATATATACCTGGTATTTAATGTGATGTTATTTTTTTTTCATTGGTCATTGAATTTGTGCACAGACTTTGCAGATTGCAGCGACTTTAGCCACGTATCTGTCTATCAGTAGATAGACAGACACAGCCAGAGCCCAGATAGATAGATGATAGAGATAGATAGATAGATAGATAGATAGATACAGATAAATAGATAGACACAGACAGATAGCTCAAAATATACAGACAGATAGGTAGCTCGATATATACAGATAGATAGGTAGATACAGATAGATCGATAGATAGATACAGACAGATAGATCGATAAATAGATACAGACAGATAGATCGATAAATAGATACAGACAGATAGATATTTAGATAACAGAGATAGATACAGACAGACAGTCAGATAGATAACAAATAGATGATACATAGTTTACTACTTTGTGTATGGTTATTTTTATGGTAATTATAGCCAAGGTGGTCGTGTCTGGGGAGGAGGGAGTTGTGGTTTGGTGGCGTGGGGGGCCCCATCTAAAATTTTGCTGGGGGGCCCACTGATTTCTAGTTACGCCCCTGCTTTGATGTATATATGTTTCTGAATACATGTGAATATATACTGATGCTTGTTATTCTTTTACTTTTTCTTTTTATATGATTGGATCCTCTTTTTCCCTGTAAGACTTTGGAAATTTCCTTAATTGTTAGTGCTATATACAGCCGAGTTAGTTTCCTTGTAGCTACGTCATGTGAAAAAAAAAGTGTGGTTACCTTTTAGGCCTCAGTGTGTTCCTGGGTAGCATGGCCTCTGCACATTGTGTGCATGTTCAATGCTCTCATTACCTGGATAGGTCTTGCGAAGGTCCTGGGGCCTTGTTGCACCCAGGCCACATTAAAGTTTTGCTGAGTCCACTTTAATTTCCCATGCACATCCAAGAGCGGGGATGCGTCCACTTTGATTACCTGTTGGTGAACCGCTTTAGAGGAGTCCAGACTATATTGCTGGTTAATTACTCAGATTGGATCTCCACCCAGCCCTCCATAGATATTACGTGAGCACCTCCTCGGTATCTTTATTATATTGTTTCTATTACAGTTTGTGTCTATTTCACGTTATATTTACTCCATTGTCTAGTGACTAACCACTTTTTTGTAGTGCTGTCTGTACTGGGTAAAAAGAATAGTGACTGCACACAGCCAATCAGTGAAAAGGGTCCTTAACCCATTTATTGAAAGTGTAACAAACAAAATACTTTTCAGGGGGCCTAGCCCCCCTCATGACCGATGAAGGTGGCTAGGCCCCCTGAAATGTAATTTTGTTTGTTACACTTTCAATAAATGGGTTAAGGACCCTTTTCACTGATTGGCTGTGTGCGGTCACTATTCTTTTTACTTACTTCACTAAGGACATGGCAGAACATTCAGGCAACCAGCGCCACCAGGAAATCAACCAGTGGCACATGCTAATGCCTAGGGTGTGCAGCTTCTTTTCTATATATTGGACTGTCTGTACTGGGGTTGTTGTTGCCCCTTTATATATATGGATTTTCCTAAAAATCGCTCAGGGGTAAATTGCCACCTGATAAACCAAAATATTGGTTGTGGTGTTCGATTGGGATGAAATATCTATCCATGTGTAACAGCCCTGAGTAATCTATTTATCAAATAAATAAAACATCTTACCTTCTATATACAGTTCCAGCTCGCAGAAGGCTGCTCCACGCCTCACATGAGCCTTAATTCTAGCACTGGCATTGTCTGGGACTGGTGGAGTAAGAAGCTCCAGAGCCTGTTTTGTTAAATAAAGCATAGAGGAATGAATGTAACCTTCTTTTTCTAAATTATTGCAAAGGTTATTTGACATTAATGGATAAAATGTAGCCCAAATAATCAAGCACAGATATAATACTGACCACTGAAGTTTTAAAACTCATTTATTCATCAAAACAACCATCTAGCAAGGATAGTTCTTTTTCATTTATGGACAGACTGTCAGTACCGGCATTGGAAACGTTCATTCTGACCGGAAAATTTCCATCGGTCGCAGCCTGATCCCTGTGATAAAGTATAGGGAGTCATCTGTGATAGTAGGGAGTATGGCAGTCACAACTTTATATAGGGAGAACAATTGTGACTGTGTGTACTCAAAGATGACAGATTGGTACCATGTGTACCCACCTTTATCTAAAACGTATCTATTTTCCTTTTCAGGCTTGTGAAAAGCTTTAAAAGCTATTAAGAAGCTTGGGGAGGGGCTTATGATGCAGCTAAAGATACTCTTTCATAGCAGTAGGATATAAGTGGGCATGCCCTAGTCAACGGTAAGAGGGCAGAGCAAAGCAATGGTGCTGCTGATGTTACAGCTTACAGTCTAAGCAAAAAGCATCACTCCTTATACTGTAAGTTTGGATAAATTGCAGCTGGAAATATGACCTTGGATGATCAGTAAGTTCTTTTTTAATAGAGGGCACTTGTATAGGGACAATAGGTCCCCTTTTAACAGAATAGTAAACACCATTTTTTAAGCTGCTAAAATTTGCTATCAAGATGGAATATAGTTGCCAAAAAAAATTGCATGCTTGTATAATTTGACAATATATGACAATATTGACAATATCTGTGAAATATATTTCTAAACAGAGATATAATCTTGTGTACAACTGCACAACTTCCAACTGAATAACTTCAAATTTATAACATCAGAAAACTTTTCATAAAATACAGTACTTTTCAACATAAATTTTCCAGAACAAATATATCCTCTAATACCCTTTAATGGTTTCAATGGTTTAGAATAAAATAAGTTAACATATGGCCTATATGTTGACACCCCTATATTGACCCACATATTTAATGCCTCCCTTACATCTGGAATTTTCCTTTCCATCTTTAAGCATGCCCATGTTAAGCCCATACTTAAAAAGCCCTCGCTAGACCCCTCTTGTTTAGCTAACTACCTCTCTCTCTTAATGATAGCCTCTAAGCTGCTAGAATGATTAGTCTTCTTCCGTATCACTAACTACCTTCATGCTCATAACCTATTGGATCCTTTGCAATCTGGATTCCGTCCTGTGCATTCTGAGACGGCCCTGTGTAAGGTTATGAATGATCTGCAGGTTGCAAAGGCCAATGGTCACTTTTCTATTCTTATCCTCCTTGACCTCTTCTCTGCTCTCGACACAGTCGATCATTCCCTCCTAATGCAGATACTTCACTTTTTGGGCATTCAGGAGGAAGTGGCATCTTGGTTTCTATCTCTCTGAATGAACTTACTCTGTATCTGGTGCTAACAACACCTCTTCTCCTGTTCCTCTTAATGTGGGGTTACCGCAGGTCTGTATTTGGACCCTTATTGTTCTCCTTGGCAGATATCATAAACTCTTTTGGCTTCAAGTATCATTTATATGCAGACGATACACAAATCTACTTGTCAACACCTACGCTAACTCCTGACATCCAATCACGTGTCTCTGACTGCCTCCTTGCCATCTCCTCCTGGATGTCTCAACGCTACCTCAAATTAAATCTTTCTAAAACGTTTTTTCACCTAAACCTGTCCCAGTCCCATCTTTCTCCATCTCTGTTGACAATACCCCCATTTTCCCCATCCAATCTGCACGCTGCCTAGGGGTAATTATTGACTCCTCTGTCTCCTTTTCTAACCACATTAACTATGTTTGCGAAAACCTGCCACTTCTTCCTTCGCAATATAGCCAAAATCCGCAGGTTTCTTTCTCTACCGACCACCGCTATGCTTATGCATGCTCATCCTATCGCGCCTGGACTATTGCAACCTACTACTTACTGGTCTTCCTGCTTCCCACCTTTCTCCCCTTCAGTCTATACTTAACACTGCCACACGTATTTTTTCTCTCTCTAATAAACAGGATCCCAAATCTCCTCTGTACCGGACAACAACCTGGCTCCCCGTTAAACAGCGCATTACATACAAAACCCTTCTCCTAACTTTTAAAGCCCTTCGCTCTGCTGCTCCTTCTTATATTTCTTCTCTAGTGCCCCCATATGTTCCTGCCCGTACCCTCCGCTCATTGAAGAACCAGCTCCTGTACAGACCCCCCACTTGTATACTTGTACTGTATACTGGTATACTTTTTTATAGGTGCTCCCCAGCCAAAAATTAAAAGTGGTACATTGATTTTTGTCTAAGTGAAGTGGAAAGTCTGCTACGGTACTGTTTGTAGAAATCCCTAGTACATGGGGCCAGTGAATGTTTTAAATATCTATTTTTCAAAACTGATGTTTAAAAAAAAAAAAAAAATCAAATATTCTAATCGAAAGAAAAAGAACAATTTCAAAAACAGTTTACTGAGTAAAATAAAAAGATCAAAAAAGTTTTTGTTTTTTTATAATAGATTAACAGATAGATATATATACTGTATATACTCGAGTATAAACCGAGTTTTTCAGGCTGTAAAATCAGCCTGAAAAACCGACTTCGGTTTATACTCGAGTCAGCACTTACTTACTAGAAATCCGGCAGCTCGCTCCCTGTAAGATGCGCTGGCTGACGTCACTGCCCGGCGCCGAGTAGTGACGTCAGCCAGCGCATCTTACAGGGAGAGACGCATCTTACAGGGAGTGAGCGAGCTGCCGCATTTCTAAAGTGTGTAACATACCGGTAAATTGAAATGCAGCAGATTCAGCCATGTCCAGATTATGGGAAGAAACCCTGGATTTCATGTGCAGTGATAAAAACCATTCATTGCTCTGGGGAAGAGGAAGGAGATAGGAAGGAGAAGGAAGCCCACAGAAGATACTGAAATTGGTGGGAGGGTGAGGGTACAGATGTTTGGAAACTACTACAACTACTACTAAAGCATGCTGGGAGTTGTAGTTTCCAAACATCTGGAGTGCCAAGGCTTTAGTTGTCTTTTAAATGGACAGTAGATTTCTCATACAGTAATAGCTATATCCAGTATGGCTATTACTGTATGAGAATTCTGCTGTCCATTTAAAGGGCAACTAAAGCCTCAAAACAATACAGAATAAGTAGGCAATAGTTTCTACCCTCGGTTTATACTCAAGTCAATCACTTTTACTAGTTTTTTTAGGTGAAAATAGGTACATCTGTTTATACTCGGTCGGTATATACGGTACCTATATATACCATTATCATCCTCATGGTGCTTTGCAATCACACTATAAATACATTCATGTTACAAAACAATTAATAATAATTAGTGCACGTATGCAGCATTTGCATAATCCCAACGGACTTTAGATGGTATAATTTGCATCCTATTTATGAGGTATATCCAATATATTTCCCCATATATACCTTTGAGGTGTCCTCAATAGTTTTGTGAAGGTTCCGCAACTTGAGATGGCATGCAGATCGATTGAGATACATTTCCGGAATCTTGTTATTTATTCGTATTGCCAGGTTGAAAGCATTCACTGCAGCAAGATAGTCTCCCACTGCAAAAAGCTTACTGTTGCAAAGTATGAGAGGAAAGATTGAATTATTTATATAATCATATTATATTAACGTATGTATAAAAAAACTTTGTAGCATCATTTGTGCAAAAGACCTTAGTACACTGTTTAAGTTATATACTTACTTTCCTTTATCTTTTAGCCACTCTGGGTTTTTCTCCTCATCTTTTAAGTCTTGAAGTTCAAGATCAGCAGCATCTCTGGTTCTCCGGGCTTCCGCCTGCTTGTGTAACCACTATGGAAGGATTGTTAAATCAAGGGATGTGAAATGAGATCTAATTAGCCTTCAACTTTAATTCTGAAAATTGTTAAGTAACCTTTTACTCTCTCCCTAAGAAAAACACCGTAGTGTTTTGTTATATGTTTTTGAGGACATACTAGGAACATTTTCTGATGATTCTATTTTAATGGGTAAGTAATGTTATGTACAATGAGCTTATTAAGAACTAAATATTAAAATTAATTTAGGTTCATTTGAATTGCCACTAATGGGTATTTTTTTTAAATTTCCTACCTCCTCTTCCTCTGCTACACGCGATTCTCTGAGGGCTGTGAGAAAGACACGAGGAGTGAATTTGACTTGAATGCTGCCAGCTGATCGTGTGGGAGGAAAAATCTTTTCTTTTTGTGTGTTGAATACTGTACCGTCATGTTTTAATCCTGTAAAAAGAAATGCAGGGTTAATACAATGCTTACATTCTAACAGCCTTCAAATGTATTGGCTAACTTAATATCACCCATCACAAGAGGGCGATGAAGCAATCCATTTCTACAACATGCATTGATAGCTACTCTGTCTTTAAGGGAGTAAACCTTCCTAATAAAATGTACCACATTTTAAAATTCCTTCGAGATCAATTATTTGATCTCGAAGGAAACTATAGTAATTTTAAATGCTTTACATTGCAGTTAGTATGAGAAGGTTTTAACTCCTCTATTGACAGTATATACACATATATAGGTTTTTATACATATTTTGAAAATGTCCAGATTTGTGCTTTATCAGTTTATCAGTCTTGGAGAATTGCTTGGGAATGTTAGCAGAAACTATAGCCAAATTATAACAAGAAGTAGTAAATATCACCACAAGAGGGCAGACAAAGCAATCCATTTCAACCTTGCTATTAAAATGTACCACATTAAATGTTCCTTTGGGATTAATTATTTCCACACACTGCATGCAGTATGAGTTGCCTTTAACTCCTTCATTGACAGTATTTATTTTCATACCTATTCTGTTATGCAAAATAAATGATTTATCAGTCTTAAAGAAATGTATTTTAAAAGTAACTATAGAAATACTATAATTGCTTTGCCAGAATAAGTTAATCATTCCAGATATGCCTTAGACAAGTATAAGGTTTTATTTATATAATTAAATATTGGAGAAGGCTCAAAATAATAAGTAATAGAATACTTTTTTATTATTGTAATTTTTTTATTAAGATTAAGAAATAGTTTTAGCAATCAGCATAAAGAGCAAATAAAACTTTATGGTTTTATTAAAGTAAATAAACTGAAGGGTTACATAATTTATTAATTTATTAAAATAAAAACAACCATGATAAATCCCAGTTTAACAATGTGACTGTTACATTCTCAAGAAATCCCCATATGGGAATTCCAAGGAAGCAATACTTTCCCATGTGTGTCTAGGGTACCCCTGAAATAAGTAAAAGATTCCATCACTCCTTCACTCTAAGTGTGGGCATAGCCGGGTGCAACCATACCAAAAAAAACATTATTAAGAAGTCTGTTCATATTCAAATAATATTATATATTATATTAATACAGCACACCTTAATACAGCACACCTTCAAAATTCCAGTTCCCTGGTGCCAGTATAAAGGAGTGTAGCCTCTTTTCTCCTCATTTAACATGCACGATTAGATACTGCACACAGGATCAATTTTCAATTTTGCTTCTTTATTTTCAGATCATTTGTACATATATATGACATTTCGAGGAAACTGCGTCCTCATCAGGTATACAAACGATAATAACATGTCCTATCCCACTCCACAATGTGTTTATGCACATAATTTACTTTATAATACTATAAAGGTGTATCCACCAAACCTCCCTCTTCCTAAGGATAAGTTCCCTATCACCACCTCTGTCCCAATTGAGACCATTCGGAAAGAGGGAGTTTAGACGGTTTATCCACCAAACCTCCCTCATCCTAAGGATAAGTTCCCTATCACCACCTCTGGGTGGTTTAGGAACCATTTCCAACACCAGGAACCTTAATTCCTTTTCATGGTGGCCCTTCTCAACAAAATGGTCTGAAACTGTTAGCTTACAATTCTTGTGTCTAATTGTGGATCGGTGTTGAGAGATCCTACCTTTGACTGGTTAGGTAGTCTCTCCTATGTACAAAAGGTTACATGGGCACAGAATACAGTACACTACAAAAATAGTGTTACATGTACAAAAATCCCGTAATACAATTTCATAAACCACCCAGAGTTGGTGATAGGGAACTTTTCAAGCTGAAAAAGGTCAGAAAACAGGACCGAAACGTTGCTAACTACACAGATTATGTGTGAATAAAAGTTGTATTTTGGATACTAAGAAGTCCTTTTGTGTGCACCGACATCAACCAAATATATATGTGAAATTCTCATCGGTAATATAATATTTGTCAAGTAATATTTGTCAAGTAAATATTCCACAGTGTCAGCGCTACTCAGGTTCTTCAATCAGTGCTTTATTTAACGGCCGAAACGTTGCTTGTTATTGCACTTTATAGAAATGTTTGTCTAAAAAAAGCACTTTAAATAAAGCACGGATTGAAGAACCTGAGTAGCGCTGACACTGTGGAATATTTACTTATATACGTTGGATATAGTCGGCAGCACCAGGTAATTGAAGTTACAAAGACTGTGTGCACACTTATCTAACTTTTATATATCTTACGCACTCCATTCACTGCTATCAGCTGCCTGGGTGCTACAGATAAATAGGTTCAAATATCGAAAAAAATATCAAGGACTTGAAATCCAAACAATTTAATTATAGCATAGTAGGTCTGAAGCCTACGCGTTTCAGCCCGTAGGTGTTGGGCCGTCTTCAGGGTTACAGATCAATGAGCATACTAACCTAATATAGCCAAACACACCCCCGTGCCACTCCCCCAAGACCCACCCCCCACGTGATCCCTCAATGCTGTGAGCATAACCACAAGGAAACCTGTGAGGCCGCCCCGCTCCAAGGTCAGCTCCCGTGGTGACAAAAGTGCAAGTGTATAACAAATATATAACATAACATAAAAAAGATAAAGAATAAAAATAAACAAATAGCAGATAAATACAGGTATAAATAGATACTATGAAAAACAGGCCATGATATAACTAGGGGCATAAAGTAAGTACAAGGAAAGGCATTTCTGTACATAACCAACATCGAGGTATCATACTGAGCCAAGGGCCAATTGAATATTTCTTGATAAAAAGAGGCTAATAGAGTTGTCTGGGCTTAAAGTGATGAAAATATGGAAGGGGCAGTGTACTAAAGGAAGCAGTTCAAAGCAAATTGTTCATTCAGACCCATAGGGGTTTGTTTGTCCAATTCTTTAATCCATCTGATCTCACGCTGTAGGAGAGCCCTCCTACGGTCAAAATCAATGGCCATCCATCTCAGTGTTGCTATAGGGTGGGCAAGCAGTTTAAAATGTTTGGCGACAGATTGTTCACCATATTTGTCACTGTTCCCCATTGACTCCTCTTTGGTACAGGTATTTTGTGTGGCTGCCCTAATTGCCTGCCTATGGTTCGATAAGCGGTCCCTCAGCGTCGTGGTGGTTTTGCCCACATAGTATTGACCACATGGGCAGGTGATGATATAAATTACAAATTGACTGAGGAAGCAAACTCTATTCCTGATTTTGATCCTTCTACCACTATGTGGATGTGGGAAGTCCGGACCGGTGAGGACGCTCCTGCACGCCACACACCCCTGGCATTTGTAGCACCCATTTTTATGAGATGGGAGCCATGTGGTTTTCAACTGAGAAGGTGGATCCCTGAAATCAGTGCGCACTAAAAGATAGCGTAGATTCTTCCGTCTATACGCAAAACGAGGGAAGGACTCCTTAAACGGCAGATTGCCATCTTTGGTAAGTATTTTCCATCTATTTTTGATACTCTGTTTGACGATGTTACTGCATGGTGAATACATACTGATAAAAAGGTATAGGGTTCCTCACATCCTTCATATGTTTTAAAGGATTATCACTGTTCGGCCAATTTAAGATGGCTCGCTCTATTTGTTGGGCCACTGTTTGATTCTTATATCCCCGATCAATAAATTTCTGTTTTAGCTCACTTAGTTGGTTCAAAGCTGTGTCAGGATCAGAGTTATTGCGCAACACCCGTAGGCTCTGTGAATAGATGATGTCTCGTTTGTGCGACTCAGGGTAAAAGCTTTGAGCATGCATAAGTGTGTTGCGATCAGTGGACTTTGTGTATAGTGTAGACCCAAGTTTCCCACCTTCCTTGTAAATTCTAAGATCCAAAAAATCTATGGATTCCATACTGGCTGTCATAGTGAGGCTGATCTTCTCTCCCCCGATGGGTACAATATATTTGGCCTCATAGTCCTCCATGAAGATATTGGCAAATGAAGGACCAATATTCGAACACGTGGCCGTTCCGGCCCTTTGTAAAAAGAACGAATTCTCAAACCGGAAGTTTGGGGAGAGCAAAAGGAGGTCCATTAAAAATTCAATGGGGGGACTTTTATGTCCTATGGATACAAGAGCCTCTCTGCAGATATCAACCCCTGCTCCTTGTGGGATAACTGTATAAAGGTTGCTGACATTGCACGTCATTAGGATAGTATCCTATGTCAGGTTATCGAACCTCCCAAGTTCCTTTAATAGGTGCTGACTATCGTGGAGGTAGGATTTCATCCTTTTCACTACGGGCTGCAGGAAACTGTCCAGGTAAGTGCTCACTGGTTTGAATATAGACCCACATGCCACTACTATGGGCCTTCCCAGTGGGGCTTCAATGCATTTATGGATCTTGGGTACAGTGTATATAGTAGGGGCCTTAGGAAATTCAGTGGTAAGGTACCCCTGTTCGTTATCCGTGATCCATCCATTATGTAGTCCCACCTGGATTCTGTCATCCAAGATCTTTTTAAACTGATATGTGGGGTCAGAGTCCAAGGGCTTATATGTGGAGGTGTTAGCTAGTTGTCCAAGTAGCTCTGCCTTATAATAAGAGGCGTTTAACAGGACAATCGCCCCTCCTTTGTCCGCTGGTCGGATAACCAGCTGCTTATCGTCCCTGAGGGATCTGAGTGCCAAACTTTCATCCTTGGACATATTAGACCATTTGTTATATTGTGGAGATAGATTCTTCATACATTCCATCATATCGCCCCTAACAAGGTCGCCAAACACCCTAATGGCGGGGGGTGTGTTCGGAGGATCAAATTTGCTTTTAGCTTTGAATTGGGTACATTGATACATATATATACATGTGTATCCCAATGACTACCACGTTTAAGATGGCTGAAACGCGTTGATTGCACTGTGTTTCTTGCAATTAAACTGTATTTATCCCAGGAGTGCTGTGTGAATTTCCTCTCTATATATATTTACCGTATATATATATAATCCACCTCTTCTGATCCCATCTGTAAATATTCTCCTTATAATCAAAGCGGCAGTTTAGCTAAACTGAAAGCTGCAAATGTTCCCTTCTTTGTGAGAGCTGTGGACACAAACATCCCTCCACTCCAGGACTCCCTAAGCTCCCTAAGTCGGAAGATGTCTTAACAATGTGGCAGATGAGGGTTTCTCTAACAGTTCCTGTTGGCATTAAAGGCCCCACTAGTGTATTTTCTCCACGTATCCGTGCACGCTGTGCACATGCCAATATAAGTCTATGTAAGAGGCCCCACTATGTCCGCTACCTTGCGCTATGCTTTTGCACGTTTTTGCAGCACATGTGATCACCATTTATGGTGTGCATCGCATGTGCTGCCTTAAAACAACATCAATGCGATGGTGGACAGGGGGGACGGGACAGTAATTCCATACAGTAACATCTAATTCCTTGCCACTGCAGATGTTTGGAAACTACAACTCCCAGCAACTAAAACAGTGCCACTGAATGGAGTGCCATGGAATGGGGGTTACTGTAAAGGGCAACTAATGCCTCAAAACAATACAGAATGAGGAGGATATTATCTATTGTTAAAAAGATTGCCTTCTGATTCTGTGTTGATTTGAGGCTTTAGTTTCCCATTAAATGGACAGCAGAATTCCCATACAGTAGTCCCATCCAGTAATAGCCATACTGGATTTGGCTATTACTGTATGGGAATTTTGCTGTCCATTTGAAGGGCGACTAAAACAATAGAATCAGAGGGCAGTAGTGGCCATAATTTCTACCCTTGACTTATACTCGAGTCAATCAGTTTTTACTCATTTTTCAGGTAACAATAGGTACCTCAGTTTATACTCGGATTGACCTATATTTGAGTATATAGGGTACCAACTGTCACCATTCCAGCTACAACAACACTATAGATTACAGAAGAGTTTATGATACTAGGAACTTGATTGACAGCTGAAATGTAAGATGTTTCGGACTGGATATCTAAAGATAGTGAAAGTTGGGAAGAATTATAGTTTCCAGTAATGGTCAATTAAAAAAAATACATTTCCCAGTGTACAAATCCTTTAAAGGGGAACCGTGGTCTCCAAACAAGTTGAGTTTAAATGAAAGGCCTGTTTTCTACCTTTAAAACGAGCCATCAACCACCTCTCTACGTGCTCCACAGCCCAAGATATGACTGACCAGAAAGTTAATGGGTGGGAGGCTGACATGTAACATTCCTAAGGCTCCTCCTGTACAGTGCGACTGGTGAGCACAGCCTCAGAATCCCTCAGTATGTGAGGGAGACAAAAGGTCCCTCCTCCTCTCTGCTGTGTGAAGTATATGCAGCAGTTCTCACTCTGCCGGGCTGTTTCCACGGGGTTTGGGGGGGGGGGGGGTAGTGTTTGCCCATTTCTTTTTTTTGGAATGCTATCAAAACCTTTAAAAACTATATGCTACCTAGATCCAGAGAACCCTTACTCATGCTTTACCCTAAAAGACACCTACTGGATACTTTTTAATGGACCCAAGGTACCAACTTCAACTCTGTTTAAGGCAGTACTTGCATCTCTCATTTGTATTTGCATGTGCAGCTGGTGTTGCAGTTAACCACATTGTAGATAACCCTTACTATGCAGTTATGGCCTTTGATCCTCATACTGAAGACATTTTATTACTCTTGCCTTTCGTTTTACTATATAGAGCTGAACACATTTGTCATTTATTTTTTTTAATGTGGGAGAAAAACTATAAATACATAGATGTTGCTTATTGCAGGTTTTAACAGACGATGCATTGCTTCAAGGTAACACAGTTAACCACAGTGACCTAACAATTTTATGCTTATCATCGAAAATCAGAGGAATCGGTTCCACAATATTATGAATAAGCCGTTGCAAATAAAAAAGAAAACAAACCAGTTGCTGAAATTTGCAACATGCATGGTAAACAGAAGGAAAGGCAGTTTACACCATACTGTACCTGTTGCGCAATACTTTGAGGACCTAGTGCATTGGGTTTTGTTGCTTTCATTCTTTATTTTTTCTTCCTCTCTTCTTTGTTGCACTATTTGAATGTTATATTCCAACTCCTGAATCCTCTGCTTTTCTTTCCACTTGTCAAGCTCTTCTGTTGCCTTATTTTGTTCTTCTTCTTTGGCATTTTCAATTAGATTTCTTTTAGTGTCCTCGATCTAAGAAAAAAAATAATAAATGGTTTTATGGATAATCCTTATACTTACCAAACAAAATATCAACAATAATCTTTCCAAAAATGTTTACAAATTGTTTGAAGGTGAAGGGAATAAGCCCACAACTGTAAATACATAATTACATAAAGTCTTATACAACTACAATTAGACCACAACAGGTAGGCAGGAGGATGATATTGTCACTGGATGCTGGTAATTCAGTTTCTATGGGCAGTACTTCATAGACTGGGGTTTGGGAAAACAGTACTAATTGGGTCCAGCTTTAGTACCACGTCCCCTTGGCCCAAATTCTCAAAAATAATAACGATACTCCTCTTTATAAAGGGACTAAACAGGGCTGCCTCTATATCTATTTCCTATGACGATAAGAGATTCTGCCTCGCCATACTCCTGAAATGCAGGGATTATACTTGGTCCGATATACGCTTAGGTTGTATGCAATATCCTGTTATTTTTAAATTTTATTAAAAATTAACTGGGACAAATTGGCTTTATACCCACTTGACCAGCAGGCCCATCGAAATGCAGATACACATATTCCTGTGCAAATTGTATTGAATTGTTAAATCTAGGTATGTATGTTTTTATAAAGTCTTTCTGTTGCCCAGCCTTTTATATATTTTATATACCCTACAACACAACACAACAGGGTGTATCTGGAATGTTCTAAAGCCAGAGATCTGGTAGTCACAAAGAGGTCACCCAGAGTTTACCCTAATATCAGATAAGGAATATCATGTTTCCTGGAAGACCACGGAACTAATAGACAGCATCATAGTATTGGGGACAATGTAAGTGTTGAAATAATACCTCACACATTCTTGTATGATTATCAAAGTACTGGAATTGTATTAGCCTGATCATATCCATGTTTACCGTATATATTCGAGTATAAGTCAAATTTTTCAGGCTTTAAAGTTAGCCTGAAAACCTACGGTAACCTCAACTTATACTCGGGTCAAGTCCTAATTTAGATCCAAATTCTGCAATTGCTGATAGTAACCAGTAGGTGGCGCTGTGTTAACCTGCATAGAAAGTTACAGGAGCTGATCTGCCTTTAAAAAATAGGAATCCAATCTCATGAAATGTGAATCTTATAATGCTTACTTATTTGTTGTGGTGGTCCGGGTGTAAGAAACCCCAGACCCCTCGTTCCTCCAGATAGCAAGATAGAACACTTCCAATAGGAATTCAACAATATATATTCGGGACTTACCCGTGTTTCTTGGTGACCCAGGTGCAGAGTGCCCCAGGTCCGTCGCCAGAGACCAAATCCCACAGATATTGTTCTTTTCCTGGCTGATCTGCCTTTACACTCCTTCCTGCTTCCTGTAGTCTGGCTGCTGGACTCACTCAGCACTGTCACTGCTCATCTGGATGCTGTAAATCTGATGGGTCTCCTCAGTTTGGGGCAAAAAACATCTGCTAGTACAATGCAAGTGACAGCTTGAAACTACAACTCTCAGGTGACATTTTTAACTATTGGGGTCAGAGAGTCCTTTACTATATGGGGGCCAGAGGGCCCTTTACTATATGGGGGCCACTATACGCAATTGCAGAATTTGGATCTAAATTAGGACTTGACCCGAGTATAAGTCGAGGTTAGGTTTTCAGGCTTACTTTAATGCCTGAAAAATTCAACTTATATTCGGGTATATACGGTAGCTCTGTGTTAAGTGAATCTTTGTTGGAAAAGGATTTTGGGGTTTTGTGTTATCAAGAGGGATTGCAGATTTATATCAGCCCTATACCAATAAATGCTTCTGATTTAGCTTTAAGTAAGACATCTTAATGTCAGATACTGTATCTCTTTGAAAAAATGAAAAGTTCTCAATAGAAGCTAGCACTCTCATACACCTGCCTGGGTGCATGCCACAATCATTTATAGCAGTACACATGAACACACTCACAGGTCTGTTTATCAATTTATTAGTACTTTATTTAAGTGTATCTACGTGTTTCAACCCTCGCGGAGTCGGCACCTTTAAAAATATTAATATGGGGGCAGTATCCGGGACTAATATCCAAAGTATCTGACCTACTATCATAAGCAACACAGGCGCCTGGTACGCCATGACTAGAAAAAAAAGGCAGGTGGTGGCGGTGCAGACAGCAGAAAGCCTGAAATAGTTTGTGTGGTGGTCGAACCCAATGGATACTCCTTCAAACAAGCACCAGGTAGCATCCCACCAAGAACCTGAAGTGCACTAATCTCCCCCCCATCCACCCAGGACAGAACATCAAGGTCAGGATGTGGAGCTAACGTTACCAATCTTGCAGGCAAACCTACTACAAGTGCAAGTCAACTCAAGCACCCAATGGTTGGCAAAGGCCCATAATGGGTAGGTGCAATCCTCCTAACCCTCTACCCTAGGGGTCAGTTATCTAATAGTAGAAAAAAGATGAAAGTGCACACTACATCAGTGCATACTATTTATTGTGAAGCAAACATACAACGTTTCAAGGGGTCAACTGTCCAGGAAACTTTTATGCCAGGAAAATCTACCTCTATAAAACATATTTAAAATTCATATACAGATGCAGGTAGATTATGGTAAAAAAGGGGCAAGGGCCAAGATCTCACTGAATGCTAAAAAGGCCTTTGGCTCCATAGAGTGGAAATTCCTCTGGGAATGTATGGATCTTGTCCTGTGCATTTTTAGACATAGGCCACTTAGGCAAAGTACTAGGGCACCCCGTGTTCTCCCTTTCATTTCTCAGTCAGCTTTTGCATGCTGTTTTAGGACTGTGCTCCTTGTTCAGCTGCTTTAATTTGCAAATGAACTGAAGTTGAAGGAAGGTGCAGGGAGAATGAGCTCAGCTAAAAGTACTGAGGAAATCAGTTCTAAAATGGCAAGTAAAAGCTGGTGCAGACTTTTTATCAGTGGCCACTGTGACTAGCAACCATGAGATCCCAATCCCTGCCCTTTTCTTCCTTCCACCCAACTTTCCAATTTGAACTTAAGAGTGGGTGAGGAGTTAACAATTCAATGGAGGAGACATGGAAAATAGGTACATACCGTACATCATATCAATGCTGGCAGCTGAAAGGGTCAGGGGCACTTCTAGGGTTTTTGCTGACTGAGCCAAACCTTTGAATGCCGCTTTCTGAAGCACACTGCCTCCATGTATGTTAAAGTGGGTTTGGCTTTGAAAGTGGTGGTGGTTTTGTCAGCGGGTTTGTTTTTGTTGATAGACGTGGCTAAAATTTTTACCATTTTAAACTTCCTATCACATAGGTATTTAAACAGTCCCTCAGACAGTCAATTAGCAATAATGTAAATTATTAGAAACAGATATTACATCCCTTTCTCAAACAGCTTATGTTGCCACTACCATATTGCTCCTTTTAGGTTTTTATTGCTCAATCAAAATAACTTATTTTATAGCCCGTGCTATACATTTTGTTCAACTGTTACAATTCAGAAATGACATACATTCTGTAGTATAAAATATTTTAGCCAAAAGATTTTAAGCCTGCCACCAATCAAAGTATACTCTTTCAGCAGGGCCCTAACAAACCTAACTAGAATAATCTAGCCTAACAAACTAAAGCTAACCTAACCATATAAAATGATTTTAACAACATATCTGTTCCCAAGGAAAATTTAAGAGTCATTTGGTTTAATCTTTTGGTGAAAACCTTTCAATACTATGAAACAAAACTTAAAGGGTAAGTGTGGTCTCAAATTCTTCCAAACTAGTAAGAATTATATAAAAAGCTTTCTATCATACCTTCAAAATAAAATCTCAATCACATCTCTAGATAAAATTTGTGTGAAGTTATTGCTGGAGAGGTTCAGCAGTATTAATTCCTGCTTGAACACTTCCTGTTTTAGCCATGTGACCAGCTTGTAGTCATGTGACCAGCCTATGCCTGCATTAATTGGCTCCCCTTCTCAACTGTCATTTTCCCCCCTAGGTTTCCCCAGCATTAAGTCTTAACTGAGCATGTTTCTCCCCCCACGGGGCGGACAGGTGGGGCAGAGGTCAGGTGATGTCACTCAACCTACTGGAAGCAGGAAGTTTGAACATTCACCCCAATGTAATTTCTCACAGGCTCCAGCCAGAAATGTGATAGTCAGCTGATTTTAAAGGAAATACTGCAGGCTTTCATTGAACCTTAACTTGCTTTGAGACCACAGTTTCCCTTTAAGTAGGAACCGATTAGAATCAAGTTTGAACAGACAGTAAAACACTACTACATCATTATTATTTCAATGCAACTAGTAAAAACTTTTATATTAAAATATATTCATTTTTATCTAGTGCTATCTTCTCTTCAGCAAGAGGGCATCAATCTGTCCACTGACCACTGTATTATTTGCACATGTCAAAACTACTTAAACTACTGCAGAAACTTGTCAAAGCAGGTCATGCCTACTAGTAATCTCTAGCCAGTCCCATACACAGATTTGCCCTGCATACCTTTCTTTGCAGCCTGTTTGTTAAAGCCTGTTACTTCTATCATTTTTCCCCTTTCCCTTGCAGTCTGGGTTGATCTGAGTGAGCAGGACAAAAAATACCTAACCCACCATAATTAAGAGGATTCTGTGTGTTACAGGGTACAGCTTTTGTTTTCCCAGGGCTATGTGATTTTGTCCATCTGCTCCATCAAGCTTCAGCACAGATCCAAGTATAAACCAAGGGCAGACTTTCAGGATGGTTTTAAAGGTAAAATATCTCGGTTTATACACAGTAAGAGAAAACTAGAAATGGAAAGTTTAAGTATAAACTTTGAATTTGGCTTGAAAGGCTGCATTTTGGAAGGGAATGTGTGTGTTTGTGCTGCAGATTTTAAAACTCAATAATGGCAATGATGAGGACATTGTTGTTTTTTTTACTTACCCTTTAAATATAGCTGTCACAGGAAGGAATGGGTAGGTCAGTTGGTGTGTGTACTCGTGTCAGGTTGGAAGTTAAAAAAAAACTTGATTATTGATCAAAATGTGTTTTGTGACTATAGTTAACCTTTAAATATGGCTGCCATGGAAATGGAAGAGTAGGTCAGTAGGTGTGTGTGCCTGTGTCAGGTTGGGGGTTAAAAAACAAAGTTTTTTTATTATTGATCAAAAAATTTTTTTGACTATAGTTACCCTTTAAGCATGGCTGCCATAGGAATGGAAGGGTAGGTCAGTAGGTGTGTGTACCATGTGAGGTTGGGGGTATAAATTTTTGCATGTATGACCATATAACTAACTTTTATTGATGATTGGTTAAAATTAGTTTTTTGACTATAGTTACCCTTTAAGTATGGCTTCCATGGGAATGGAAACGTAGGTCAGTGGGTGGGTGTACCTGTGTCTGTGTGGGGGGTTGGGGGTATCAGCTTTTGTGTTTATGACCATGAAACCAACTGCTTTGAAATATCCACATTTGAGGATTACCATTATAGTCTATGAGAAAAAATGTCCCGAAATTCGTGATAAGGCTGTAACGCTTTGCGGATTCCTTAGCTAGGTAATAGCACACTTCTCCTATATGCTACATGCGTCTGTACCAAATTCTGATGTCTTTAGCTCAAAAAATGTTGGAGGAGATACAGCCCAAAAAAGCGGAAGAATAAAATAGAAGAAATAGAAAGAACAGGAATTTGGCACTTCAAGCCAAATTAACTAACCACATACCTGTAGGCCTGTCTCCTCCAGGCCAAAACAGCTCATGCCTTAAACACAGTTGATAATAATGTAGAGAATAATAAATACTGATAATATAGCTCTAATGGTGTATTCTCATACCAGGGTATCACCAGCAGCAAACAATAAGTTGATTTAGAAATGGGAGAGAATATGTAGAATAACTAAGAAGGCATTACACAAACTAACAATTTAACAAATATTGATAATTTCCACTGAACTGTCCCTTTAAAGGAAGCTGGATGAAGTTACTGACTGTAAGTGCTAAAAGCACAAGGATATTGGTTCTAATGACTAATTAAGAGATATTAACTAGTTCTCCTACCCCTTTTTTACTTTTTTTGTTATTTTTTTTTTTTCTTGATTATGCTATGAATGGGTTTACAGAATGGACACAAACATAAATGATACAGCAGAAAGTTCATTATTGACAAATGCATACAATATGTCAACCTTTATAATAGGTACTGTCATAATGTTTACCATCAAAATACTATACGTCATATAATTGGATACACAGTGCTAATTGTTATGAACATTGTGTGTCAATAAAATAAAACAAATTAAAAAAAATTAGTATAAAAACTACAAACATACCTTCATCATGACTTCAAGAGAATATTTTTCATTTTCCTTTTTTTTTACAGCTTTAGCTTTTGCTTCCTCTATGGATTTGTCTTGTGATTTAGTAACAGCGTTTTCACGGATTTTTTGCATTTCTTCTTTTCCCACTAAAACATTAACAATTTATCACTAATGCTAAATTACAACATCCAAAAATATTTGCCTTATATTGCTGCCATCCATTAAGGAGGACCAAAAAAAAAACCCAAACATGCAAACAAAAACAGCATTTCCCCCGCTTTAATGATTCCAAAGCTGACTCCCCTTTACTTTTAGATTTCCCCTGATTGAGCACACGTATAGCTTAAAGGGGAAGTTCAGTGCAAATACATATACTTTTCAAATAAAGATCAGTATTTTTTTCATTCCAATGACCCTAATCTGCCAATTCAGCATTTTGTCTGTATATAAATAAATGCAACTGAAATACTGACTTCCTGTTTGCAGGACCCCTAATTAGAGACTGTTATGGTCTTGCCCATGACCCAGTACCTGGGTTGATTCAGTTGCTCAGTAGAGATCTGAGCATGTTTGACCCATCCAACAGCCAATCACTAAAAATTACTGTTAGGAACATTCCAAGGAAGTGGTGCATCCTGGGAAGAAGAAGGACCATTAGAACCTGAAATGTCAGCTCACTAATGTCAACAGCAGGGAACAGCAAAGTGTAGAAAACCATCTAATTTTTCAAAATGGGAGAGAATATGTACAATAACTAAGAAGGCATTACACAAACTAACAATTTAACAAATATTGATAATTTCCACTGAACTGTTCCTTTAAAGGTTTGTACACAATGCATGATGTGTACAAGCGGCCGTTAATCGTCCTGTGTATGGGCACTTTATCGGCCAAAATGGGCGTTCGTTTGGAGATCCGCCCGGCGGATTTGGCAATGATCCCCTAACGAACAGCCTTTTCGGCCAATAAAGTGCCCATACACTGGACTATTATCAGCCCAAACAGCCGTTCGTACACACCTTTAAAGGAACAGTTCAGTGGACTGAACCTTAAAGGACAACTCCACCCTCATAAGAACATCTTTTAGAAAGAATGGCCTCTTTAAAATATGTTGATATATCATAGTTTGTCCTATGAATTCATTACTGTATGTCTGCTATGCTTCTGGATGCCTCATGGAAACTGAGCAATTTAGAAACCAGGGGATTAACATTCAGTCATTGGCTGTGATGTCAGCTTTCAAATCCATAACTGACAGTTACTAACTGGAAGAACCAGGAAGCAAAAACAGGGGAAACAGGACATTGTGCAGGATTTCAGGTTAGACTTACAGATTTCAAACTATTACCATTTAGGGTTTTGGGGAGTGATTTACCTGTATGTAAGTTTTCATTTCGGGGCTGGACTTGCCCTTTAAGATTGTACAAATTGGCATGCATTCCCATTCCCCTATGTGTAACTTTGCTATCTATCTATCTATCTATCTATCTATCATTTAACTCTGCTATCTATCTATCTAACTCTCTGCTATCTATCTATCTAACTCTCTGCTATCTATCTATCTATCTATCTATCTAACTCTCTGCTATCTATCTCTCTCTCTGCTATCTATCTATCTCTGCTATCTATCTATCTCTGCTATCTATCTATCTCTGCTATCTATCTGTCTCTGGTTTGGCTCTGCTACCTATCTATCTATATGGAGACGCAGGGCTTTCTGCTACTTGCCACGCCGGCACATGGCGTAATTGCGCCGGCTGCGCGACGTGCCTAGAGGTTATCGCACACCCGGGAAATCCGGAAGTTCGGGGCAATTCTGCAGGTAAAGTCTGTTAAAACACCAGGGCACGTGGCCCGGATGTTTTAACTTAGATACGCCACTGCAAATATGTTAGAGGTAACTACAGCCAATTATCAGGCGATCTTTACCCTCACAGAGGATTGCAAAGTAAGGCTACCCCTTAAGATTTGGGGAAAAGCACACTCTGCCTGAGAATGCAGTGTCTATTGAATATCTGAACACTTTCAAAAGGAGGCTTGGATATTTACTTGGACAGGCACAATATTCAGGGTTATAGCTGGTAACATGATCTTGTGTGGGCAAGTGTGTTTGGTTGTATCCTTGTCTAGTTTGGTGTACTGAGCACACCTTTGAGTGGAGGAAACTGAGCTTTTTGGGGGTGGGGGGTCTGGGTTTTGTTTTGTTTTTGTCTGTTATCTTTTTTCAACACGATATTACCTGTGTAACCTCCCTCTCAAATAAGTTTTGGAAACTATTTTTTTTAGTAAAAATCTATTATAGCTACATCTAACTAATCTAAAAACAAGAATATTACAGCTCTGTTAAACTGCTCTTTTACATTGCCATAGACCAGAAAGTCCCAAGACACATCTAGGATTTGTATCCTTATTTTTATTACTTTATACAGTCTAACAAGAAACTTACTATTTGCCAATGTAAGGGCACTCCATATTGCTGGTTCCTTTTTGTGTAGAGTGAACAAAATAATTCCATTGCTAACCTTTGCCCTGCTTTTGCAGTATTCAATGGGAGCATATAGGAAAGCCTCAAATAGAAAAGGGGGGAAATTCACCTAAGTATAAAAAAAAATGAATAGGATTTAACGAGTGAAGTATACAGTTCTCATTGCTAACTGATTTTACAATTAATCTTTGCAGCTATACAGGGTATACTACTAGTTGGTAACAGAAGACAGCAAAAAGCGAGGGTAGCACTCCAAAGTAAAGTAAACTTAAATTTATTGACTATTTATTATACTACCAGTTGGATTTGTTTTTTTATTATCTTTCTACTGTTATTTATATTTGCATTGTACATTTAACATGTATGAGTTTATAATAAACTCCCTATCAATCTCGTATAGGAAAGATCAAAATAAGTTTAAAAGAGTTTATAAGTGAAGTTCATCAACAGTTTATCGCCTTTATCCCAGGTCAGGCTAAATTTCAAAAGATGCTTTTTTTTTCAGAGCACCTATACATTGTAAGATTCTTCTCTAGTACGTTGAATTTAGTCCATGTAAGTAATAGATTATGTAACTAAGAGGGCTTCCATGTTGTTGCCAGTTCAACTTGTAGTCTTCAAAGTGCCAATATGGAAGTCCCTGATGAGACATTGAAAGCTGCTTGTTACCATACAGTTTATTTTCCAGCCAGTGTGAACTGCATATAGCCTTTCTCAGGCAATGCAAGATATTCAGCTAAATTTGCTGACATTTTTCTTATTCCTTTCCTAGCAAATGATAAAGATTCTAAATGCACTTGTATTATTTGCATATGTACTGGCTTACCTGCTAAATCATTGTTTTAGAAACACACAGTCTTTGAG
Source organism: Hymenochirus boettgeri (assembly GCA_019447015.1). Lineage (NCBI taxonomy): Eukaryota > Metazoa > Chordata > Amphibia > Anura > Pipidae > Hymenochirus > Hymenochirus boettgeri. Next base: position 187,627,728 of record CM033471.1, read on the forward strand.
GTCACAGGTTCAAATCCCCAGACTTGCTTTTAATTTTTACTGAAATGTTAATATTTTGTTTCTTACATCCATGATAGCTAACAAATACAATGCAAAGATTACTTTCCTTTTTTTTGTACGAAAAGTGAAGGAATATATAAAATAGAAAAAATGGAGCAGGTGAAACAGACAGATTAAACTGCAAATTTATTCCAAAAGCTATTTGTTTTGATACCAATAGGACCTTTCTCAATCATCTCTGTCCAAAATATGGGGACAATGTTGTATGGAGACTTAAATGCTTCTATCTCCCATTTAATAAATTGGTCACTATTTTTAGTTTACTTTTACATGATTTACTCAACTTTAAGTCCAGATGATCTAACTGAATACAACGGTTATACTATGACCTGGATGAATGAGGACCTTCACAAACATACATGATTTACTGTTAGGAATCGGCAATTATTTATTGACAAGTGTTTATTGAAATACTTTTTTAAAATGACAGTTGTCTTGGATGAATGGATAGACAATTCTGTCTGAAATCACCCTCTGCAACACATCTATTAGTACAATAATCTCCTCCAAAACTTACCTTTATATACTCCTCTGTACAAAGCATGTCAGACCCCGAGGCCTTGGTCCCTTTTAAAGGAACAGAGATATAAATCTCTTTCTCTGTTTGCTCCCATGTGTAATCTTTCACAATAATGGGCATGTCCTTTAGCTTTTTTAAGACAGACAATCTCAGCCTATAATGATTGGAGCAATAACTTTCTGTATGGCATGGACAGAGATAATACAGGAACCACCTGCAGAAGTAAAGAGCACATAACTATTATTGCTGGGGGGAATCTGCATTAGACAGCTGTGTTTTGCACCATAAACTGAAGACTAATGGGTGCAAACAAACACACAAAAAGGGGAATTTTAATACACATAAATATACATGCAATTTACCATATATATTCGAATATGAACAGAGGTTTTCAGGCAAACAGAACCTCGATTTATACTTGGGTCAATCACTCACTTACTCAGCAATCCTGCGGCTGCTCACTCTGCATCCACTGATCTGCCGGATGGCTTCACTATTCGGCGCCTGTCTCATTTCCCGGCGCTGAGTAGTGACGTCAGACGTCAGTTAACAGGCAAGTCCTCTCCTCCACTGTACTGGGGTGGCTCTCGGTGTGTGTGTGTGTGTGTGTACAGTGCTTGCCACCACAGATGTTTGGAAACTACAACTCCAGCAAATAAAGCATACTGGGAGTTGTAGTTTCCAAACATCTGGAGTGCCGAGAAATGGGGGGTTACTGTATGGGATTACTGTCCATTTAAAGGGCAACTAATGCCTCAAACCAATACAGAACAAAAAGATTGCCGTCTGATTCTGTATTGTTTAGAGGCAAAACAAAAAATTCCCATACAGTAACTAAATCATTCTAAATACAGTAATAGACATACTGGATTTGGTTATTACTGTTTGGGAATTCTGCTGTCCGTTTAAATGGCAACTAAAGCCTCAAAACAATACAGAACCAGAAGGCAGTAGTGGTCATAATTTTTACCCTCGGCTTATACTCGAGTCAATCAGTTTTTGCTCATTTTTCAGGTACAAATAGGTACCTCTGTATATACTCGGATCAACTTATATTTGAGTATATAGGGTATATCATTAAGTAACATAGATTAAATAAGGTAACTATGAAATAGTTTATAGTAATGGTTTTATCAAATGTTTGGGTCTGAAGATTTAACCAAAAGCACATTTAAAATCTAAAACAGTCCCAGTCAAACAATTTTACAGAAAGATCAACATAACCTGAAAATGTTCCTGGGAAATTTGGACGAGTAAGCAATTACATTCATTACTTTGTAGGTGTTTATATAGTGAATATTATACCCCCCTAATGAAAATTTTAATGGGTATTAGAAGTTTAAAAAAAAGTTTTGGATGTATTGAGCCATTATCACTACAGGTAGGCCTCTTTCTGTAGTGATAAAGACTTTTGGCTAGAGCTCCCTTTCCCATTATGGAAATAAAGGGAGGAGAAACATCTGGGATTACTATACTGTAATTTCTATGAGCTTTTACCGTATTACATGAGCTGAGTGCAGAACCAGAGTACCAGCTTTAGACAAGTTTTGGCTTTATTAGGCCATCAGTACAGTGTAGGTCTCTGGTCTGCATAGAGAAGCTCTATTCAACAAGTGGGTTATGATAAAAGGGGGTTCTAGACATATCTCTCCTGACCTACTAGATACCTTTGAAATATGGTTACTGAGATCTTCCTGTATAGGGCTGTTTCTAGGCATAAGCCTTGTCAGCCTTTTGGCTACAATCAAGTGTAGTATCTGTTCTTATCAGTTGAAGGTTAAAAGAGGAGAGTGCCCTCTACAGGAAGTTGGTGCATTGCGGGACCTTTACGAATCCGTCGCGAGTGCTCTCTCCAGGCTCCCGCCTGGAATGGACGATATCAAGCTTAGTCTAGGCATTAGTTTGGAAAGGTCTCCGACATCTACCGACTGAGACTTATGGAGCCTCTCTCTGTAGCCCTACAGCTTAACAAACTATGAGTATAACGTAGAGGCAAATGGATCATAAACCACTTGCACTTTTGTGCACTTGGTGTAGGTATCACCGAAAGTACGTACCCCAAGCTTTCTATAAAGTTATGGTAGAGTTCACCCTTAATAGTTCCCAGGGTGAATACATTTACAACAAAGTCCTTACCCCTGGTTTGGCCTATACTGTCCTGTTCAAAGTCTGCCTTGTAATGCTGGATTGCCCCTCTCTTACTGAAGGCATGGGGCATCAAGGGTGAACATAGAGCACTATTGAGGGGGAAGGGGGGAGGTTCAAAGGGCAGTTTAGTTCTCTTTTAATGGAGATGTGGTCATGTGATGACCAGCACAGTAGGGAACTTAACAGAGGTTTAAAGAAAAGCCAGGCTGCTGAAAGAGTCAGAAACCAGTATGAGGCCTTAAGGTGGCCATACACCAGCACGATATTACTTACCCGACCGACCGCTCACGCGACGTTCCTGCGATCCTGTCGGAACCACCTCTCCCGATCTTATATACGACCGACATGCGATCGCAAATTCGCAAAATGAATGGGATTTTGCGATCGCATGCGTCGTATATATAAGATCGGGAGAGGTGGTTCCGGCAGGAACGTCGCGTGAGCGGTCGGTCGGGTAAGTAAT